>PVIY010027846.1:0-33762 GCA_004026745.1 Myrmecophaga tridactyla | reverse complement strand
CTGGAATGGACATGCCACCTGTCTTCTTTGCCATGTCACTGAAACAGCTGAACATCTCCTGAGAAACATCACAACTCTGGAAATTTTTATTTAACGGTATGTGAACCGTCACCAACCATAGCAGGCCATCCACTCTGGCCACCCCACTGTGTCTCCAGGCTTAGGTTCCTCTGCCTCAGTCTCAGCAACGACAGTTTTATACCCTCCCCACTCCCCTAGAAGACCGGATGGACGCCATCCTCTTCCTCCTAAGGGGCCTGGGCCTCACCTCTCTCAGAGAAAGAGGACTTCTCTATTCTCGGCCCACCTTCCCACCTTTTCACTGGTGAAGCCTAAGCAGCCTTTCGATCTGGGTTCCAGTCACTTCCTTGATGCCTTCCTGATGGCCACCCCAACCCCCACCAAGTCCGGTTTAGGCCCCTCTCTTACATGTTTTCCTTCTCAGCACTACCCATAACTGAAATGAGGAAGCTGTGAGCATGTCTCCCCCATTGGTCTAAGCCCCAGGAGGAGAGGTTTGTCTGGTTCCCAGCTGGGGCCCTAGTGTGAGGTACACAGTAGGTACTTAATACATATCTGTTGAGTGAATGAATAGTTCAGAGGAGGAGAAGCATCCAAGAGGGAGTATTACTGACTGGGCCTTGAAAGATGGTAAGAACTTGAAGAAACGTTTTCCCAGTCTTCTCAAATGCTGCTGAAATTCAGTGGGGACATCGGACGTCACAAAGTCTGCTTGCCTCATGGAGGGCCTGGCTGTAGTGTGCGGAGATCTCAACAGAACTACCTCCTGACTTGGCCTTCACCTGGGTGACTTCTGGGGTCCTAAAAGGGCCTACTACATACCAGTTTTTCTTTTTTCTTTGCATGGGCAGGCATCAGGAACTGAACCTGGGTAATTATCAGTTTTGACCCATTAAGGCTTGATATCATCACCAATGAAAAATCTAGATGAGTATGCACTCCATACCAGCCACTTTTCTACTTGTTATTCTATATAATCTTCATAACCCTTTGATGTCAGTGTTACTTTGTCTATTTTACTAATGTGGAAACTGAAACACCAAGTTAAGTGTCTTGCCTAGGGCCACACAGCTTCAGGCTTCCTGACTTGGTGTCCCCAGCTCTTTCTGCTCTAATGGACTGCCTCAGCAGTGTGTGCTCGGTGTGTGTGTGTGCTCGGGTGTGTGTGTGTGTGCTCGGGTGTGTGCGTGTGTGTGTGTGTGTACTGTGGCTCTCCCCACCATGTTCACAGCCCCAGGTGTCTGGGACCACAGACAGGTGAGGCCATGGGAGCCACACTCTCTTCCCAGGCAATCTCTACTCCGTCACCACTTGATTTTTGCACCAGAAAGAAGACCGCTCATTCCCTTTCAGCTCTTTCCCTACTCGTTCCTAACAGTACCTCGATCGTGGACCTTCAAAGGGCTCCGGAGTGCTTTCCAGACATCTTCGTATTAACTACACCGCAGCCCCGTGATGGATGTGCTGTTTCCATGCAGGCTGCTTTACTGAGACCAGGCCTATCTACAGCCATGCTCTGTTAAGCATTGCGTTGCACTGTTTTTATTTTGCTCAGGCGGCACTGTGATTCAGCCACGTTTGCTTGTTTGTCAGTCAGCTTTATAACAGTAAATGACTTCACCAAAAAAAAAAAAAAAAAGTTCAGTTTCTCTGCTGAGACGTTCAGAAATGTACTGTTTCACATAAATGCCTCTCAAGTCCCACCCTCAAAGCCATGAGAGTAAAAGATCAACTTCGTCTTAACAATTGGGTTGGACTGTGGGCTAACTGCAAATGCTCCATAGTTAGCTTTAGCAAAGCCCTCACCCTGACCACGGCAGCATACTGAGATTGCACATCAGAAGATGCTTATTCAGGGAAAAGTAAACCCTCAAGATTGGAGAAAAAGAATTTAAGAACAGATGGCAATTTAAGCCCTGTAACAGAGGTGTTTGGTCTGTGAGGCTGGTTCCATTGTGGGCTGGCGCAGTTACATGAAGCAGTTTGCTGTACCCACCCACCTTTAAATGCACTGCCCCATCATAAGGGTTAATGTTCTACCCGGGCACTGACAAGAACGTGGCTCAACTTATCTCAATCCATCATGGTCATCTTGGAATCACATCTTTATCACACTTGTTAAAAATTAACAATTCTTTATATCAAATAAGAAGGCAAAGTACAATTTTATTTACTCCCAGCATATAGAGCTGAAAGCCTCAAAAAATATTTCTGCAAATTTACTTGCTGGTGCTATCGTCATCTACTTGGGGTTGGGAAATGTCTCAGAGAGAGAATAGCTTGATGAGCAAAAGGCAGAACTTGTATTTGGAGACAGGTTCTCAGGGCTTATCCTCAAGTTGTTCTGCAAGAAGAGGGCAGGCAGGGTAGATGACTCCAGGGCTACGAGCCCCAAGCTCACTGGAAGGCGAGGGGGTGGTGGTGGCAGGATTCGTCTAGAACAGGGCAGCTCAGAGTGGTCCTGGACTAGCAGTCTCAGCACCATCTGTGACCTTTGAAGATGCAGAATTCTGGGCTCCAATGAGATTTATGGATCAGAAACCATGGTGCTGAGGTCCAGCAATCTGTGCTTGAACAAGCCCCCTAGGTGACTGTGATGCGTGCTGACGCTTGAGAAGACTGCTCTAGGAATACTGCTTCTCAAGCTTCATTGTGCATACAAATCCCTTGGGATGCACAGATTCTGACTCAGCAGGTCTGGGGTGGGGCTTAAGGGTCTGCATTTCTAACAGGCCCCCTGGAGATGTCAAGGCTGCTGGTACTTGTTAATACCTACTGGTGTAGATGTTTGGTCTTCCTTCCCACTAGGGCTTAAGGGGTAAGTAGTCAGATCCTGGAGCTGAAACATGGCCTTCGTCATATTCAAACTTATTTTAAGACGAGGTCAGGGCTCCTGGGTCCTAGGAGCCTTCTTGATTGTTTTCTAAGTACTCAAATATAAGGCAGTTCTTTACCAGTTCAGGATCTAGGGCAGTGAGTGCAAATGTTCCTGATAAAGGAGTTACAGACCAGGTTCTACTCTCTTCTTCAGCTGTGGGGCCTGGAGCAAGTTCAAGCAAGTTCAGTTTCCCCTTCTGCAAAATGAGGTCAGTTCAATGGTTTCTTTCCAGCTCTGAGATTCTATTCTTTTATAAAAGTAGCCATGCATTCCTCAGGTCTAAAACAAAAATTCTTGACTTTCCACACAAAGGTAAATGTTGATCCAGCAAGAACCTTAAATTCTCAGAGTGATCAATAGTTTCAACTCCCAGAAAACAGTCTTAGTAATTCAAGGGAAAACCTGGTGAGGCACTGACAGCTAAATGGATGTCAGGAAATGAAATCATGGGTGGCCTTTTGAATCAGCATGTAGTGCCAGGAATCGATCCCGACAGCCCTTTCAAAACATCAAGTGCACTTCTGGCAAAGCCACAGTGGCACATGGGCTGCAGGGCTGACTTAAGGGCCTCTTTATTTTTTCATTATGTGCATTTGGTATATTTACACATTTACAATTTAAATTTCTAACAGCTTTTCAGTAGAATGCAAGGACCCATCTAAAGCATGCAGGCTGTCCCTGTCTAGGTAATGTGGAGTGTATGCTCTTCTGCTTGGAAGCTTCTGAGGCTTTTTAAAGGCATATACCAAAATTCAGAAAAATTTTAGAGAGACCACAAGTTTGCAAGGGATCTATGTCATTTCTTATCTCAGTCCTTGATGAGCCTGAGAAGGCTCCAAATATGATGAAACATTCTGGAGACTTCTGATTTTACTGTTAAAGACCAACTCCTGTTGGGTTGGTTTTGTTGGTCCCTCTGCTGAAATTTCTTACTATCTGGCACTAAGACACAAAGAGTGTCTTACTCTTTGATACTCTCTCTTGAAACAAGTATTATTACATACCTACCACATGCTAAGTACTGTTTGATCTTCTAATCATTCCCTGAATATGACATTGTACCAGTCTACTGCAATTTAATTTTGTAAGAAGTGAAAATGTTTAGATTTAAAGTTCTTAATACAGAGATATATTTTGATTTAAAAGGGAAAATAAACTGTTATTGAATCACAAGCATATGACATCAGGAAAAAAAAATCTGGGAGTCTTTTCACTTTGATCATACTGCATCAGAAACGTTTTGTCAAAATAATTGTAGCTTGATTCTATTTAGCTTGATGGCAGAAGTAACGTGGAATGAGTGCAGCTGCAGTATCCTTGGACTGATGTTGTCTCAAGCTGAGAACTGCCCTCAATGTGTCTTGTGGATTCCAAAGACAGACTTTATGTGCTCACAGGGTGGAAAGGACTGCAGTCCATTAGATCACAATCACGGCCAGAGGCCTCTAAGGATTCAAGGACCAGGGAGGGAAACTGCATAGAGCTAATTGGAGAAAGCGGTTTTCACTTTACAGTTAAAGCTATATAAATGATACATAAAAAAGTATGTATAAACAGTAAATATTAAAAAAATCTCATGGAACAGCCGGCACATTCATTTAAAATCCTACTAAGGCATAAATGACTGGCAACACACCACGCTACCTGGTGAGGAAAGAGGAGGGGGCAGAAAGCAGGAACCCCTCTGGCTCAGGCAGCCACAGGGACTAGACCTGGGGCTCTCTGGGCAGGTTTCCCTGCATTACCACTACGGCTGACTTTATCCCGGGGGCATGCTGGGAATTTAAGAATGGCGTATCATGAACATATGTGTGTACCTGTCTATAGGCATTGACACATTTATTTTCCTTTCCTCCTCTGCCCAATTCCAGGAAGATAAAACAGTGTCACTGGAGGCAGGGGAGGGAGGTGTAACAAACTCTGACACCCGTGGAGACCCTGGTCTGACCCGACTGCCATGGAACTCAATTGCCATGATTAGTCATTTCTCTGCGAGAGGGCCATGCTTATGACAGAGGTCATTAGCATCGTAGAGAGCCAGAAAAGACTCTGGGTGAGATATGAAAGGCATAGAATAGTATCTCCCTTCTGAACAAGAGAACATTTTATCAACTTAAATGGATGAACATTTTGATTGTGGTTCTATTGAATAACTAGCTTCGGCTAGTACCTGAATGCATCACCACCTCCTCCATCCATTGTCCTCTCCTGGTTTCATCTGCCTTTTCCTCCAGCCATAGGCTAGCATCAGCCATGGCAGAGATGCCCCCCCCAGAATCCTTCATTCCCTGATGTCCCTCAGTCTTGCTTTATGCAACTAGATGCATTTGTCAAATTGCAGATGCCCAGGCCTGACCCTCAGAGATTCTGAGAGAATAATTTGGGATGAAGCCTAAGAATCTATATTTTAAATACATATCCTAAATGATTCCCATGTACCTGGTTCATTGAAAACCCTGAGGAACATGTGTCTAGAGCTTGCGAGTCCTGTACTACCCAGATTTGAATCTGCTCTCTATTCCTCCACCCCCACAAACAGCTGCGATGACATCACCTCTCCTCTCCCTTTCCACCCCACTGGACCTGCAGACACACCTCCCAGGATGTCTGCACCTGAATGTCGCACTTCAGTTCTTCTTGACCAAACTGACAGGGCGGTTCCCAATCCCCAGGGATTTGGGTGGGAGTGGAAGGAGGAAAGGGGGCATGTGTGAGTGTGGAGGGGTGAGTCTCATCTCAAAGACCTATAACTTTAGGCTGATTCTAAAAGGCTCTGTCTCCAAGTCTGCATAATACCAACAGATAAATATGCTCTGAGGTTGTCACGAGTCCAGTGGGACCCCCATGAAGAGGGAGTGTGCACCTTACCAAGCCTTCAGAGGTCCAGGATAAAGCATTTGGCCAGGAGAATCACTACCGAGGGAATGAGGAGAGAGTAAGAGGAACGTTTATGCAAACATGGTTTATATATACAACACTCTTTTATTGGTTCATCCTGTGAAAGGAAAAATCTAATCCTATACTTGGTCCCAGTGGTCAGAGGGAAGACAAGCTCCAGGGAAGTCCACTGGGAAAGCTCGGCGGGCTGTCTCTTCTCCTTACAATGCCACACAGCTAATGGGATTATAAGACCTGATGAACTGAAACTAATGCAATTTTGAAAGTCTTCATAGCTGATGAAAATCAGATCTTCTCCCTCAAGGGTTTCTGTTTTCTCTTCCTGTAAATCATGAATAAAATGGAGGCTATGGATTAAGGATGTGCTTATGAAAAGTCTTACAATCTAATTTGGAGAGTTTTCTATTTTAACTGTCAGTCTGATTCCCAAGTTGAAGAATATTTGGAACTTACATTATATACCACAGAATTATGGACTTTTTTGGAGAGACTTTAGAATATGGATTCATAAAACTGACATTTTAAAGATAACTTTCTCCTGCTGAGTTCAAAACACTGTGTAAGGCACTCAATATAGTCACTCTGCCCCAATTTCCACTTTTTATGGAGAGTAGAGAGGAGGGAAAGTCTTAAAATTGCACAAAGAAAGCTGATACCAGGGTATGGCTTTCTTCCTTTCCTCTCTTCTCTATGCTATGTCTTCACCCCTTTTCTGGAAGGGATGTTTTATAGGCATTAAATTGAAAGGTAGGGAGCAGCATTTGGTGAAGCGGCAAGCTTTGGAGAAGCATATTTTAGGGATGTGCTGTGGTAAGCTTTGGACAAATGTGCCAATCGCATCTTTCTGGAGTGTGAAAGTTATTCAATTCTGACATTGCTACTATAATAATAAAGGAAAATATGGGTCTTGATGCAGTACAAGGGAAAACTATTAAGAACTTAAAAAACACAACATGGAAATTCAAAGAATTTTTGCATGTGAAGGGTGGAATGAGTTCACTCTTCCACTGAGTTACTGAGTGGCTCCAGTTGTGTTATGATCAGAGACTATGAACCCAAGTGGTACCCCCCGAGAACGAGCTCGTCAGTGCACACTGTTGGGACACGACAGTAGGGTCTGGTCCAGGGAAAGTCACTGCTGAATTACTTCTCATGCTTCTACTACAGGAAAACTCGAGAAAAATATATGAACAACATGGGACAAAACGTATATTTTGGGAACAAAAGGAAAATTCATATAGGAAGATCAAGGAGACTAGTAATTGCTATTGGGAAAACTACTAATAATTTTCATTAGGAAAAGAAAGACTAGTATTAATCATTTTAATTTGCTGGATTAAATAATCCAAGCCAAGCGGCTTCATTCCAGTTCTTTTTGTAAGCAATTACTTAACGATAGGTATGTGATTTCTCACTACTAATTGTAAGACAGTAAATTAGTGTACCATAAATAAGGATGATTGGGTCTTTTCAATCATTACATTTCTTAGGTCTTCCTCCAAAGTCCTTAAAATTCGACAGCATTTTACTTCTTAATAGTTTGGAATAGTATACCAAGAACCAGCAGGTTTTAGGCACAGCTGCTTCACTACTAGTTACTGATATCAACTCAGTTTCACTTTACTGAGAAAATGATTAAGAATGATAGACTTTCGACACATTCACTGATCTATCGTAAGTCTCTGATTCCATAGCCAGGTCCATTTAAGGCACCCAGGTGTATGATTTCAGCAGAATTCCCAAACTATGACTGCCCTTGCAAAGGCTCTATTATAACACTACAGCTGTAAGGACTAAAAATGGAAGGAGGAAGCTGACAGATCAAATTAATTGCATCTTTCATTGTTCCTAACAAAGTGGTGCTCTTTCCCCTAACTCTTTACTTGGTATGGTTTTCAGATGAATTGTGAAGGATATCTCCTGCAGAGCTTACTGGGATACTGATATCCTCCTGTATTATCTGACACAGGATAGAGGCTGTATTAGGTAGCAGCTGAACCAGCTAATGTCATAAGGAAGTGACTTTTATAAAATATTAATATAAGAAACTTTCATGACATGTTTTTCTTCATTTTTTATAAAACTATTAATGACACTGTTCTACTGTATAGTGTGTAAAGCCTTATACCTGTGATAAATTCCTCATAGAGATTTCAATGCTCAGGAGGTTTTTTTTTCCTGATGAATTAGTTTGTCTTTTTTATAAAAACTTAACTACACATGCAAAAATCATATTTCTTTCCCACCCCCCCATGCCTCACATGGCTGCCTGGAAACTCAAAGTTGTAATTATCTTTCAATTACAGCAATTATCTTAGTCTAGCCCTTTCTTTCCTCTCTCAGCACCATCTCCAATTACAAGTTTTGAAATTCATATGCTTTGAAGAGTCTTCTGTAGGTATCTTTTTTTATAACAACTTTAGTATTTTTAGAAGCAGACCATAATTTCTAAACATTGCGTACAGGCAGTTTTAGACTTAAGTACTACAGATTATTCCTTTATAGGTTTTTAAATTTCTCAATGTCAAGATTAAGGTTTAGAAGGTAGCCAAGTTTAAAAAAAAAAAAAGTCAAAAGGAAAGAAGGAAAAGAAAAGGAAGAAAAGGGAGCCTTTCTCATTTATTTAACCTTTGGGGCTACTTTAAGGAAATAACTAAAGGAAGTAACCAGATGATGTGATCTGAGCTGCAAAGACTATCACATCCCTTTGATCTAGACTAGTGGTTCTTATCTTCAGCTGAACATTAGAATCACTTGGGAAACTTCAACCATATACCAGTACCCAGGCTTACCCCCAGAAATCAACTGAATTGGTCAGGAATGGACACTGGACATTGGTATTTGTAAAAGTGCCCCAGGGGATTTGAACATACAGTTAGGATTGAGAACCCCTGAGCCAGGCTACTCGTTGACATTTCCAAACTCTGACCTATTTCATATTTCATATCACTCCTGTCTTCTGCAGCACTGTAAGAAAAGGTAATTAGGATGCAACAATATAAAACAGATAACAACTCAGGGTTCTTTTTCCCACAACAGTCTTCACTGGGAGCCACTTAGGCCAAGCGTTTGGTACATGTATGCACTTTGAGCCCACGACGAAACAGCACACATGGATTCCATTCTGGAAGGTGGTATCTGAGCTCCCAGTACAATGGTGAGAGTCATAAGACACAGACTTTGAGCCATGTTATTTGATTGTTTGCTATATTATTTCTACATTTTTCCTCTGCATCCCTCAAAATCCTAATCTAAAAGTTATACAACTTATGTAATTGACTAGAGCAATTAAAATAGCATTTAAAATCATTTTCAAATATCTAAATTTCAACAAGAAATATATAAAATTTCCTGGCCCATTATTGGTTTGAGGCTCACATACTGTTTTCAGGTTGCATGTCAAAGCTGATCTAAAGTATACTAGTTATTTATCCATTTGCAGAATAATCCATAATTCTTAGAGGTAAAGCGTGTACTAGAAATCAATATGCTATTATGACAATAACTTTCCTTTTTGCCTTGGGCTATTTTAGCTTTTCTATTGATCTTCGCTGCTTAAATGGACACAATAAACTTTGTTCGGCTCAGCCCAACAAATGTTTCTCCAAGAACTACCAAGTGCCAGGTGGGTCCAACTCTTCCAAACGCAGCTGGCCATGACCTTCCATATACACAGGCTTTTTTCTTTCCAGCTCTTGAGCACATTGCACTTATCCTCACGCTGGAACTTTAATACTGTTTATCTACCTGAAATGACCATCCTTAAGTTGTCAAGCAGCTTGTTCTTTCTCATTCTTTAGGTCCTCTATGAGCCCAGGCCCTGTTTGTCTTTGCAGCTTTAACTCCAGCACCTACAACAGCACATGGCATGCTGGCAGGTCCTCCAAAAATACTGTTGGAGTCAATGAATGCATATCTTTGTAGTCTTACCAAGAATAGTAATGAATACAGTTCTGTATTCTTTGGAGTTGAAAATACTGATGGTAACAGATAACAAATGAGTATGTAACTTTGTAATTTTAACTTACAGTTCATTGTGCAATTTGCAGGTGTTGAGATCTGAATTAGATTTACAGCACCAGATACTTTCATAGAGAAGGCAATTTGCAGCCCGGTACCTCTCTGACTTCTGGCTGCCTCTAAGCTTCTGCCAGAGAGAGGGTCCCCAAGGCACATCATATAATTTTGGTTGCTCCTTTCAATTCCCAGCAGAAAGCTAGACATTCATGTTTGGAACTTCACTTTGAATCTTTTGCTGAATTCTTCAGACCATTTATTGGGGGCCTTTTAGACACTACATTTATTTGGTACAGGGTCCTCAGCCTGCCATGGTAGAGTTTTTCAGTCTCTTACTGTTGTTCATTCCCATACATGCCCAGCTTGGGAGTGGTATCATGTTGCAAAAAGCATCCATCTAATGCTGGTGGGCCGATGACAGCCGGGGATCTTTTGTCAGTAACCTTATCCTTCCATTATTACCATATGATACTAATAGTAATGGCCAGGAAGTCAACTGTAACGTCTTCAGGACAAATCCTGCTGACATATGGAATAGTCAGTTGGACACTTCCGCTATCCTGAGGCACCTCTATTTGGTCTAGTCCAGCACTTAAAGCCACATTGCTGCCACACCCTGGCGGACTTCCAAGCACGTGCCTGTGTTGACATCTGCTCCGCTCACCATCTCCGACTGTCACTGAGCTGCATTTGTATTTTGTGAAACATGCATGTTCAGAAGAGACGCCCCCTAAGAATTAGTTCCCTTTTGCTGCCTCCTTTGCTGTTTTAACAAAAACTTGTTTTATTCAAAAATTTAGTTAAAGAAGAATCTGTATCTTTATACAGCCCAATATATATAAAGTACTAAAATGGGCAGCTAATATCTGATTACTTCTTTTTGTGGGTGCAACGAGCTGTGTTAAATTCAAATAAGAGACCGTAATCATTATTAATATCAGAATCGGCCCCTTTGAATGTAGTAAGTCTGACTACAGTATAAGTTCTAAGAGGTGGTGATCTTGCTTTACCAAATCTAATATTTACAAATTTGTATTTATAAGGGCGGTGTTATGAAATGATCAAACCTTTTATAAGATGTTTTACAGAAAATTCTTTTAAATTATGATCAATTCAAATTTGTTTAAAATATAATTCAATTTCAAAAGATTTTTATAGAAATCTATAGGAACTCACGTGATACATGTAACAGACCACAAACAGTGGCAAGGCCAACCCAGAACTAGCAATTATCTCTGAACAATGATCATTTGTGGCTGTTAAAACTACAGGGTTGAGGCTGATGGGAAATGTTATGGTGGGTGAATCAGGACAGCTGCACCTGAACCCACCAATCCAGCTCATGACAAGATGAGAACCTACCCAAACAGCACTGGGTGATGCAAATAGGAAGCACTTGGCACTAACTATGAAGTCATCTTGCCCAGAATTTGAATCTGAATCCGGTCAAGCCTCTAGCTCTAACCACAGGACTATTTTTTTTTCCCTACTGCTCTCACTTAAATGATCAAATACCAATCAAAGATTTTGTCTCCTCATGTCAGTAAACTCACACTCACAAGACCATGATGTGTGTGCTTAAGGTTCTGTGGGTGTCCGTGAAAAATGGGACCAAATTTTGTACGGGCAACTTGTGTAACTATACATAATGACTGTCATCAATGTGGCATTTAAAAAGCCATAGCCACAGCTTTTACAATGTGACCGTGTGATTGTGAAAACCTTGTGACCGATGCTTCTTTTTTCCAGGGTATGCGTAGATGAGTAAAAAAATAAGGATTAAAAAAGAAATAAATAATGGGGGGGGAATAAAGGGTAAAATATTGGGTAGATTGAAATACTAATGGTCAATGAGAGGGAAGGGTGTGGGATGTATCAGTTTTTACTTTTCCCTTTTTACTTATTTTCTGGAGCAATGCAAATGTTCTAAAAATGATCATAGTGACATGAACACAATTATTTCACTGATATTGTGAGCCACTAATGTATACTATGTATGGACCGTGTGTGTGAAGATTTCTCAATATTAAAAAAAAAACCACCTATAATGATATTGTGAGCCACTGATTATACACCATGTATGGAATGTTTGTATGTCAAGAATGTATGTTTGTATGTTAAGTTTTTGCAATAAAAATATTAAAGTAAAAAAAAAAGAAAGAATGCCACAGTGTTGTAAGGACAAGGGTAAAATGCAAATGACAAACTACAGTAATCACACATGAGAAGATACCCCCAGAGCTTGGTTCTTTTTTTGGCTGTGAAATATTGCGGTTCTTTAAGGCTCAGTCTTAGGCCCTTTTGTTTTATTTTGTACCACAGTATCTTCCCAAGCATCTTATCTATACCCAGGGCTTCAACACCCATCAGTTGCTTGACTTCCAAATTTGAATCTCCCATCCAAGCCTAGCCTATCCTGAGCTCCAGACCCCATATCCCCTGCCACCTGGATGTCTGGACGACTCCCAGGCCCTCAGTCTCAGGGTGCACTGGGCTGGACTCTCCATCTTCCTGACAGGCTTCTCGTCCAGGGTTCCCGCCCTCTGTGGATGATGGCACTGCAGCCATAGGGATCACGTCAAAAAGAAAATCAGATCACACTGCACTCCCTGCCTAAGACCCTTGAACAATTTCCCATGGATCAAAGGATAAGATTCCCCATTGATCAAAAGATAAAATGGCATGCTACTTCTGCCAGGTGGCCTTTCCCTGCCTCCCCCTACCTTCCCCATCCCATTCTCTTTATATCCCAGCCACTTCCTTCTTACCTGGAACATGCTTCAGCTCTGCTCCAGCCCTTCCCCTAGTTAAATTCTGTTCTCCTGTCAGGTGTCAGGGAAGCCTTCCCTTGCATCAGGTCACTGCCCATTGTGTTTCTTTCCTTCATAGCACCTAATTTTCCTACCCTTTCTTATTATATTTGACTGATGTGTGTCACACTCAGTAGACTACATGGAAACCCCACTGTGAAATGAAATCTGAAATACTAGTCAATGGGACACATATTCTTTCCTGTGGTGATAAAACGGCAATCTCTTCTCCACTCCTACTTAATTAACTCTGCTGGATTTGGAGAGTATTGACTGGGTTTGACTTGTTTCCTTTTGTTTTCAATAGTTAGTTTTAAAATCTAAGGTACCAAATTTTAAAAGAGGGCCCATTCACACTCTGTGTTTTTTCAAAACCCTCAAACCCACAAATCATTAGATTTTTTCAGATTGTTTAGTAGTAGTATGATATTTTATAATTTTATGAACTTTCCAGTTCAAAGTTTTACAGCACTATAGAGTACAAAGTACTTCCTAAAACTAATATGGGTTTACAGAAAGCTTTTCAGAATGCCTTAGCTCTTTTTATGGCAGAATGTAAGAAAACAGCCATAACAATAACCTTAGTCACACCACAGGGTTGGCAGTGCCATGTGGCGAACACTTGACTCAGGAGTCTGTGGACACAGTTTGAAACCTGCTCTGCTGATAAGGGTGAGTTTCCTAACTTCGAGACCTTTATCCCATCTACAAGGGAAGACCCAAGAGTCTTCTCCTAGAACTGAAAACAGGGAATCAAACAGACATTTTCACACTGATGTTTATGGTGATGTTATTCATGATGTCCAATGGATGGAGGTGGCCAAAGGGAATATTGACTGAGAAGCAGAAGGGTGAACTGTGGTGTATACATATGATGGAATATTGTGTAGCCAAGAAAAGAATTAAGTCATGTGGCGTGCAACGAGGTGAATGAACCATGAGGACATTATGTTGGGCAAAATAAGCCAGAAAAAAAAAGGACAAATATTATATGGTCTCTTTTAGATAATACATTTAAGAAAATTGGGGCCTACATAGCATGCTCTTATAGCAGTCACATTTATTCCTGAGTTTTAAGTGTTATTTCTAAATTATTAGGTGCTATGCTTATGTGTATAACCTGGTGTTTTCCTGGAACTTTTGGTACCTGTGTGACACTTGAGACTCAGAGTTGGAGTTCTACAGCTCTGAAATTCAGCATTACTATACATATAGCAACTCAAAGAAGCTGAAAAAGGGATCAGGCTTCAACTGGAGATAAGAGCAAAGCCAATCTGGTTGGGACTAAGGTAAATCAGAATACAGGGTAAAGGATGATACTGTCTGCATTTTAGAACTTCACCTACTGCATGAGACCAAAGGAAGAGAGGCTTATTTTGTCCCAAAGCTAAATTTTCTGTAGCACACAATCTAACTTAACATGTCTTGCCAGTTCAGTTAAACAACTTAAACAAATACACAGAGCCTAGAATTGAGAATGAGGTCTTGCAACTCTGTATAGCTTAATGTAAATACCCAGGTACATTCCAGAGTATGTTAGGCAGATGATTAAAAAGTATTGGCAAAGTCCCTTGAGGGACTAGAGAATAAATACGGAACTATTAAACTTTTCCACCTGGGAAATGTCTGACACACTCTCAAACATTAGGGACTCCCAAGTTAATAGGCCAAGCCCTTGATCTTAAAGCTTGCTCTTATGAAACTTATTTCTGTGATGGAGAAGCTAAGCCTACCTATAGTTATACCTAAGAGTTACTTCCTGAGAACCTCTTTTTTGCTCAAATGTGGCCTCTCTTTAAGTGCAACTCTGTAAGTAAAATAATTACTCTCCTTGCTATGCAGGACATGACATCCAGGGGTGTAAGACTCCCTGTCAACATGGGATATGAATCCCAGGGATGAGCCTGGCCTTGGCACTGTGGGACTGACAATGCCTGTCTGACCAAAATGGGGAAAAGAAATGTAACCAAATAACGTATCAGTGGCTAAGAGATTTCAAATAAAGTTGAGAGGCTATTCTGGATGTTACTCTAATGCAAGCTTTGGCTAGATATTGCTAATTGCCATGGTATGCCAAGCCCCAACCAACAGTATTCCTGTAAACCCTAAAGAATACCCAGGGCTCTATCTGAGACATCATAAAAGTGTCACTCACTAAGTTTATTTTTTAGAAAGGTAAAATGCCCACATGGTTTCTAGACCAGGTAAGCCCTGAAACTCAGAGTTACTAGTCTCTCCAAGAGCATCAACCAGTTGCATCCCCCTACTGCACAATGCCAACACCCTTTTTCAACATGAGGAAATTAGAATGGTCATTGTCCAAATATCCCTAAAGATTGGGAGAATGATCAAAGGAGAAGAAGGAGTTATAATAGAGAAGATAGGATTTAACAAATGAGTATGACTGCTGAATCATTTTATTGATATTTCTTTTTAGTCTCCAGTGTCTTAGAGCAGCTGGAAGGAAACATCTGAAATAGGGGGATTGAAACCCACACCAAACTTTGCAATCTGTTCTATAACGATTTGTTAAAATGTACTTTGAAATTTATAACTTTTTATATATGTGTTATATTTCACAATAAAAAATGTTAAAATAGAGTCATCTCCATCTTCCTCCACTCCACTGATTTGTAGCAGCTATTATTACCTTATTTTTGGATTATATTTCAGAATTTATCATACATTTTCCCAGACTTTACCTTTGAGTAGCTCAACAATCTAGTGAGAAATTTAAAGCAGGTTTTGGGGTTTTTTTGTTTTGTTTTGTTTTGTTTTAACTTCTATTGGTGTTTTACAAATAAGGAAACAGGCCTAACCTAGTAAGCAGCAGAGTCCTCTCTGTTGTCTACTCTGAATCCTATTACATTTCTTCATTTTATATTTGTTTTAGAAAAAAATGTGGTTCCAAACAGAGTGATATTCAATAAGCCAGAAAAACAGGAACACAAAGCAGTCACAGTTACAAACTCCAATGCCATGGGGGCTTGGTAGGTGATGGAAACAGTCTAGTGGACAATGAACTTGTGGAAATAATCTTCCTTTTACAAAAAAACAGAAGCTTTCCCATTTTCCTTGAAATACCTGGCCCACTCATTCTACCTATTTTTTGTCTCTTTTTTTCTATTTTACTTTCTTCTTAACTCTACCTTTAGAAAATCACAGCACAAAAATAATGATAATGGTGACTAACACCCAACTTGGCTATTGGAGAGTGGTAGTGCAATAGAGTATGGTGGGGACTGAGGCAAACTAGTATTCCACACCACCCCAGCTATATGTAGGCTGTTTTTCTTTTAAAAGACATGGCACCCCCTAAAAGGGACAAAGTTCAATAGTCTTAAAAAGTAGAAGAATGAGGGTCCATTACTGCGTTAACTTGTTAGCTGCCGGAATGCAGTATACCAGAACTGGAATGGCTTTTAAAAAGGGGAATTTAATAAGTTACACATTTACAATTCTAAGCCTATAAAAATATCTAACTAAGGCATCTAGGGAAAGACACCTTGGCTCAAGAAGGCTGATGATGTTCAGGGTTTCTCTCTCAGCTGGAAAGGCACATGGAGATGTCTACTAGCCTTCTTTCTAGGCTTCTTCAATGGCTTCCTTGGTGTTCTGTCCATTTTGTTGACTCTGTTGGTTCTGGTGGCTCTGTCGTTTCTAAGCTCTCTCAAAAACGTTTCCTCTTTTAAAGGACTCCAGTAAACTAATCAAGAGCCACCTGGAAAGGGTGGGGGTCACATCTCCATCTAATCAAAATTGGGTATGTCACATCTCCACAGAGATAATCTAATGAAAAGACTCTTACCTACATTATTGAATCAGGATTAATAGAAATGGCTGCCTCCACAAGACTGGATCAGGATTAAAACATGGCTTTCCTGGGGTCCATAATATTTTCAAACTGGCATAATTACTTAGTGCCAATTTGTGTGAATTTTACAGATATATGTGATGGAACTAATAATAATGATTACTAATCATCTAAAATATGAAGGATAAAACAGAATTTGCTTATTGAATTTAAGAATGGCTTTCTTTTGAAGTGGGTTTCCAAGGGCTTTCAAGAAATGTATTTATTATAAAATGTTTAATATGCTATAAATTATGACACCAAATTTAAAACCCTTAGCATTTTCAGTGATCTGTATAGATCTAGTCCAACACATTTGCATTTAATTACTGCAGTAATTTAAAAATATTTGCAGGGTTTGCAAGGGTAAATTTTTCTCTTCTAGGGCTCAGAAATCTGTACACAAGTTCTAGTTTGGCAATGCAATGTCAAAAAATATGGAGTTCCCTTTAAAGATAGCATGATAAATAATCATTAGATTTAGAATATCAAGCCCCAGATGGTCTATTAGTATCAACAAAAACCACTTTACTTTCCAAGATGAATTTCATAAACCAGATATCACTCTCAGGCATGCAAAGGCAGTTACATCAAATCTACATATACTTATTACTCTATGCTTTGCACCATGTTAGGTACTTTAATACATGCCCCATAAAACATTACTTTAAAGACAAACACAGTGAGGATTTCTGGCAAGATGGCAGAATAGAAAAGGAAGAGTTCACCTGGCTAGGTACAACAACAAGAGATGTGACAGAAAAATGACCAGGACAGTGGTTCCAGGAAGCGAGTGATCATAGAGGGTCTTCCACCTTACATAGGGAGGTGTTTGGAGAAAATACGAAAAGTTGGGTGGAGAGCCAGGGTGAATGAACTTGGTAACAACTCCACCTACCCCCACAGCTGGCTTGGGAAAATTTTCCCTTTGGCTCCATAGCTAGGAGTTCATGTGACAAACTTGGAAGATAACAGATAATGTTTTTCCTGTGCACAGACTCCACTTAGTCAAGGTAGGGTGCCCACTCCCGGCCCCTGTGACACACTGCTCTGGGCACCTGGTTTTGTTTTTGTTTGGCAAAGACTGAGGCCCTTCCCTAGGGAGGAGGGGGAGATGTGGAGTGGTGCCGGCCTGACAGCCAACCAGCGAAGGAGATTTGTTTGGGTCCGGATGCCGCTCCCCTTTCCCCCCCACGCCCCGGAGGCCTGGAGACCGTAGCAGTGTGCGGAAAGGGAGGTGAGGCCAAGGAATCCGGCCAAGCTGAGAGATGTGACTGGCTGCCAGACACTGAACCTGCGGTCAGGAACAGGTGGGCCTAAGGGGACAAGAAGACTCAAGAGTGCCATTTGCTGGGGAGAAGTGGAAAGTGCAGTCTGACAAATTGCCTATCTGCCTAGCTCCCAAATAAAGTCCTAAGGAGAACTGCAATTCCCCTTTGAGTTTAGGGACTTGGTTTCAAGGGGAAGGACTGATAAACTAAATCCAAAAGGGATCTTTAAAGCTAGCACAAGTAAATTCAAAATCTTAGATGAGGGAAGGAAATACATATGTAAAATAACCTCATTAAGACATTAAAATGCCCCATCTACAACAGAAGATCATAAAGCACGTGAAGATCTAGGCAGATATGGCTCAGCTAAATGACCAAATTAAATTACCCTAGGGACACAGATTTCGAACAACTAATTAAGGTTGTTCAGAATGACAGAAAGAATATCAAGAAGACACTGGAGGAGCATAAAGAAGAATCTGAAATAATAAACAGAAAAACAACAGATATCATAGAGATGAAAGATACCGTAGACCAAATGAAAAGTATAATAGAGACTCATAAAAGTAGACTTCAAGAAACAGAAAGAAGAATATGCGAATTAGAAGACAGGGCAATTGAACTTGAATGTTCAAAAGAATGAATGGCAAAAAAATGGAAAGAATGCAACTTGATCTCAGGGAAATGATAGATACCACAAAGCGTACAAATATAAGAATTATTCTAGAAGGAGAAGAGAAGAGTAAAAGGATAAGAAGGCTAGTTGCAGATAAAATGGGGGCAACTTTACAACCCTTATAAAAGACATAAATATCGAAACCAAATAAGTTCAACAAATCCCAAATAGAATAAACCCAAATAGGCTTACTCCAAGACATATGCTTATCAGGATGTCAAATCTTGAAGCAGAGCAAAAAGTCATGAAAGCAGCCAAAGAAAAGAGATTTATTTACATACAAGGGAAAACATATAAGACTGAATTCAGACCTCAGAACAGGCACCACGGAGATGGGAAGGCAGTGTTATGAAAAATTTAAGATTTTGTACTTGAAAGACTTCTAGCCTAGAATTCTTTATCTTGCCAAGTTGGCCTGCAAATTTGAGGGGAAGGTTAAAATCTTCACAGATAAACAGCAGTAACAATTTACCAACAAGAGACCTGCCCTACAAGAAATATTAAAGGGAGCTCTGGCAACTTCGGGTATTGATGTGATGAGACTCAGAGGTAGAGCTCTGAAGCTATGAAAGTCAGCAGTACCCCATACAGGAACTGTTAAAAAAGTTGAAGAAGTGACCATAGAGATATGAATGAAGCTGATCTGGATAGGACTAAGGTATATCAGAAGACTGGGCAAAGGATGATATGGTCCATATTTTAAAACTTTAACTTCTGTGTGAGACTAAACAGAGAAATGTTTATTTGGTACAAAATTTATATTATGGGTAATGCATTTCCTAATTTAACATGTATGGTCAGTTTAGTTGAACACTGTAAATACATGGAATCTTGAATAGGATATGAGATTATGTTCGTGTATCTAGGTTAGTGTGATACCCCAGTAAATCCCAGAATGATTTGGACAATGAATAAAGAAGTATTTGTAAAGTCCCCTTGGGGGAATGGGGAGAATGGGGGAAATATTCAACTTCCCCATTTGGAGAATTTCTGATATTCTCGCAAGCACTGGGGACAATCAAATCAATAGGCTGAGCCCTTGATCTTGGAGTTTGCCCTTATGTAATTTATTCCTGCAAAGGACAAGCTAAACCTACTTAAAATTAGGTCTAAGAGTCACCCCCAGAGAACCTCTTTTGTTGCTCAGGTGTGATGCTCTCTCTCTAAGCTGAAATGGCAAACGAACTCACCGTCCTCCCCCACTATGTGGGACCTGACTCCCAGGGTGGTAAATCTCCCTGGCAACATAGCAGAGAAATCCTGGGATGATCTAAGACCTGGTATCAAGGGATTGAGAAAACCTTCTTGACCAAAAGGGGGAAGAGAGAAATGAGACAAAAGAAAGTGTCAGTGGCTGAAAGATTCCAAACAGAGTCAAGAGGTTATCCTGGAGATTATTCTCACGCATTATGTAGATATTCCTTTTTAGTTTATAGTGTATTGGAGTGGTTAGAGGGAAGCAACTAAACTGTTGAGCTGTGTACCAGTAAGCCTTGATTCGTGAAGATGATTGTATAATGATATAGCTTTTACAATGTGAATCTGTGATTGTGAAAACCTTGTGTCTGATGCTCCTTTTATCTAGAGTATGGACAGATGAGTAAAGAAAAATGGATAAAAAATAAACAAATAATAGGAGGGACAAAGGTTAAAATAAATTGGGTAGAAGGAAATACTAGTGGTCAATGAGAGGGAGAGGTAAGGGGTATGGTATGTATGAGGTTTTTCTTTTTCTTTCTTTTTCTGGAGTGATACAAATATTAAAAAAAAAGATCATGGTGATGAATATACACCTATATGATGATAATGTGAGCCATTAATTGTATACCATGTATGGAATGTTTGTATGCTAAGATGTTTGCATGTTAAGTTTTATCAATAAAAATATTTTTTTAAAAAGGGAGTTCTGGTGACTCAAAAAAGACAGAGAGAGGGAGGTCTGGAGGAGGGTACAGAATTGAAGAGTATTATCAAGGGTAACTTAAAGGATAAAAAGTGAGAGAGGGAAAAGAATATATAGATTTGACAAACAAAAAGTACAGGCAGGGCGGGCGATGGCGGCTTAGTGGCAGAGTTCTCATCTGCCATGCCGGAGACCTGGGTTCGTTTGCCGGTGCCTGCTCACGTCCAAAAAAAAAAAGTATAGGCAGCTATAGTAATATTAGCTAAAATAGGTATCTGAAATAAAAAACTTGAAAATATTTATAACATAGGCCATTACCATAACAAAGCTGATATTTGTAATAACTTTCTACTTGATATTTAGAGAACATGGACAGTTTTGTCAGCTAATCAAATGGTATTTAAGATGGTGTTTAACATTTAGCATTTAAGAAAATCTGACATTCTGTATGTGTATATATTTTTCTTGTTTAATTTTAAATTGGTTTATGAAACATTGTAAAAAAAACATAGGCTTTACAATGATTATTTAGATATTTTACTTAAATATGCCCATAGATAAGCTAAGATATCCATTTTTGGTGGTTAAGATTTTCATGTTAACTGTAAAAATGTTTGTTTTTCTTGAAATAAGCTTGAAAATGTTTAGTAACATAGGTCATTACTATAGCAAGGCTGATATTTGTAATCATTTTCTACTTGACATTTTGAGAACAATCACAGTTTTGACAGCCAGTCAAATGGTATTTAAGTTAATGTTTAATATTTAGAATTTAAGAAACTCTGATATCTGTATTGGGAGATTTTTTTCCCCTTGTTTGTCTTAATTTTAAATTGGCTTATGAAACCTACTATATAAACACAGGCTCTATAATGATTATTTTCGACACTTTATTTATATATGCCTAAGGATAAGATAACCTAACTATCCTTCAGTGGTTTAAGCCTACTTTTTTCTTGTTGAATAAAAATATTTAAGTGGAAAAAAAAGACCAGCACTGTGTCTAAAATGAACTATTTACTCTTTATAGCAAACGGGCTGAAGCCTTTCCAGAAACAGCAACCTGTTCTCCTGTGTTTTAGAGTGAGACTGGGCAGTGGTTTTAGATGCAGTCTAGACTTGCAGACATTCACAAAGCAGAAGTAAGGCCATCAACAAACATGTCTGTGTTAGCTGATCTTGAACATTTTAACTTCTACTCCTTTTTTCTTTCTGACAAGCTAAATTACTGGGATTCAGTATTTGAGTTTAATAACATGATCACTATAAATGTGACAGAACTGTCAAAATTAATATCTCCTGCATGATCATCACCGAGGAAAGGAGCAACTCAGGCATACAGAGCTCCGGTGGCTTCCCGAAGTCCCTCAGTCAAGAAGAACAAGAGAGAGATAGAATCAAGAGCCACAGCTTTGAATCACTACAGCATAAGAACCTTCTAAAATTGTCAAAGGGACAGCAGGAGAATGGAAACTCAGTGCTTGAAAACCATGTGCCATCAGATGGACAAAGTACTTTTCATGACCTTGGGGTTTTGGAGGTGATGGAGAAGCAGGCTGCAGTCAGTTGCAGAGCCGGATGACACCTGCAATCCCTTTTAGGAAATTAAGAGTTCCACAATTGTAAAAAGCAGATTCTATCTCGCTCAACGTACATTTGTCACATTTCTACATAACACATACATAAAATAACCTTTGATGTTCTATCTATGTCAAAGAAGACAGATTTTTTGTCTCTGTTCACATCATTGATTAGAGATATTTTAGCAGCCATATTTTTCTAAGATAAATAAAATCTTTATTAAATACAATGTATGGGATCCAAGAGCAACTTATGGATCGGTCTGGAACTGTTTGGGGCTTAGCTGTTCTTTTGAAAATAATTATAGTCTAACAGTAAAATAAATCAATAAAGATTCAGTAAAACTTTTGCTCTTTGCACACATTTAAAATGGATTCTTACCCATGAAAAGGCTCTTAATATTTTTTTGGAATTGAAGTATCGCTCCTTATTATCTTGGGTTCTTTTCTTGAATTGATCCTTTACGTGAAGGATGTCTTTTCTCTTGGACAGTGTGGAAGCTACCTGGTTGCAGCTACCAAGCTTTGTCTGCTTCATCACGTGACAACACATGGATTTAGAGCCAAGGGTAGGTGCGCTCATAGGCAGTAAATTTTTCCCTACTTATCTTTCTGCAACAGGGAAGGAATGTATAATATAAAAATCAGTCCACATTTAACTTGTTCTTCATAGGGCTGTTGTCAACTAGAGGGCGGTATAGATGCATATATGGTCACAATTTTTCCTCTCTCCCTATATTCTTACCCCTTGCATGTAACCTTGTAGGTCCTTCCAGCAAGAAATGTGTTTCTCTACCCCTTGAACCTGGGCTAGCCTTGGGACTCACTTTGGTCAAGAACATGCAAGAGAAGCAATGGTGAACTAATTCTGGGCCTAGGCCTCAGCTTGGCATGCTTCTCCTTACACTCTTGGAACCCTGCTGAGCCTCTACACAAACAAGCCCAAGCTAGCATGCTGGATGATGAGATAAAGGTGGCCCAATTGTCTTCATTGTTCCCCAACAGCCAACCAACCCCCAAACACAGAGACACCTAGCTAGCAGCAAGCTGACTACAGACACATGCATGAGCCCAGCTGAGAATAGACATGCCCAGCTGAGCCTGCCCAAACTGTAAACTCACAGAGTTGGGAGTGAAATAAATGGATGGTGCTTTAAGCAATTAACTTGTGGGGTGGTTTATCAGACAACAAAACCTAGTGATACTGAAGCTATTATTACCCTTACTGTACTAAAAAGAGGCACAGAAAGCTTAGTGATCTGTGCAGCTGGTAAATGGTGAAGCCATCAGGCTACTCTATCAGTTTTAAGGACCTATTCTATTAGCCACTGTGTTTTACTGCTTCCTTTGATGTGAATTAAAAAGTGCAGGATAGAGTGCCTTCCACATCCCTACTGTTTGGCTAGACTTATTTCCTACATTTAGGGAGTTTACAATTTCCATTTTGTTTTTCACTAATTTGATGTTTTGTTCATGCTATTGCCATCACCTGAAATGCATTTTCTACTAATCTGCCACACTCCAAACCTGCTCCAGTGAAACCACCTCTCACAAACTTCCCTTAATGTTCCAGGACAGAATTAAAGGTTTTCACAACATGAAAACCTTCCTGGTATTTGTGGAGTGGAGATTTACAAGGCACATGCAGTCAATATGTGGCTGAGTGTGAAAATGACCACAACTGCTGACACCTTCCTTTATCCTCACTCAGTGCAACGTGACTTCTCAGTACCTTCCATCAAGAGATGGATTCTATTTCCCCACCCCTATAATCACACTAGTCTTGTAAACTACTCTGGCCAACAGAAAATGGCAGAAGTGACATTTTGCCAGTTCTGAGACAAGGCCTGATGTGCCTTGCACACTTCCATTCACTCTCTGGGGAACCCTAACTCTACGTGAATAAGCCCAAGCTAATTCTGCTGGAAGCTGACATATCCCGGACACAGCAGAGCCAGCCAGGCTGTCCCAGCTGAGGCCCTAAGATGTGTGAGGGCAGCCAGCCAAGATCAGCAGAGCCAAACCACAGTGGATGACTGTTGCATGAGGAAGCCTCCCTGAGATCAGAGGAACTGTCCAGCTGAGCCCAGCCCAAAGTGCCAATCGCATCACAAGCTAAATGAGTGCTTACTTTAAGCCGCTAAGTTTGTTAAATAGCAACAGATAATAAATCCAGCTCCTTTGTGCTATAGTAGCATTTAAAAACTTATTTTAAGAACGGTACATACACTAAAAGAAGTTATTGAATGAATGAATAAATGACTGAATATTCAATTACACTGAGAAAAGATTTTTCTAAAAAAACGGAACTCTAACTTTTTACTAGTTTTTGAAGTGAATAACTTCTATCTTTCCTGGCTGGGAGTTAGAATCAAGTTTAGAGGCACAGGGTCCAATCCTCAGCAGGTGCACTCAATAAATGTTAGCTTTCATACATCCTGTATGTGAAATAAGATGCCGAACAAAACAAAAGCCAAAGCAAATACTATAACAATGAGATCTGTGGGAAATTTTTCTTAAATCCTTTCAAAAATCAGGTGGAACCCTCATGATATTTGTGGGAATGCAACTTAGGGCAAAGGACATGCTCTTTCATTTTAAAAATACATTGGCCAGTTTTCTTTCTCTTTGACAGTGAACACACTTAAATGACTTCACAGCTTCTCAAGTGACCTCATTACAAAGAGAGAGAGAGAGAGAGTTCTGCTAAAGAACCCCCAGGGAGGCATTCCCTCTCTTCCTGAACACCAGTATCCCAACTGTGGCTGTACATTGGAAGGACCTGGAGAGCCTTAAAAAATACCTCCAGAGATTTATTTAATTAGTTTGGGGTACAACCTGCGTATAACGACTTTTTAAAAAAAAACCCCTTGGGGTGATTTTACTGAGTAGGCAAAGTAGAGAATGTTACTCCACCTTTCCCCAGAGTGCTTCCACAGTCAAATGGTTATGACTGGATTAACATGAAAGGCAAGCCTTAATAAGCTCCCTTTTTATATACCTTTAAGCAACACTCATCACTGAAATACGGCAGCTAGAAAATAACTTCTTATAATGGACAGTGACTGAAACATAATTATCAGATGAGTAACTTCCTGATGATGAACTCTACAAGAATAACATGAATAACTGGCAGGGTCTTAAATGTCATAAGGGCTTTAAACATAATTAGATATTCAAAGTTGTATTGGTCTAAATTAAAACCCCACATAGCCCTATGGACTACATTAAAATAATGAGATCAAGCTAGATTACATCTGTGCATTGTCTGAAAGTCAATCAGCCTAAATCTTTCTGAAAACGTACATTAGCATATGAGTAATAATGCAATCACAAAGTAAGTACAAGTCAGTATTTTAATATGATTTTGAGTTCAGATTCCACAAGCATTTCAAACAAACTGTGGTCTTGTCTGCCTAATGCATAAGTGACTCTCACATGGCAATAGCATTCTTTTTAGGGGTTAATTAATTCTTTCTTTGCCAGAGTTCAAAAGTGCTGAAGAACGATGAATAATCTTAGCTATCAACTATATAAGGCGTGCATTGCACTTAGTTTTTCAAACTATATTTTTTCCCCTTGAGCTTTGCCTTTCTAACGTTGAATCGTGAATAACTGTACTCTGTGGTGTGTGTGAGTGTGTGTGTGTGTGTATGTGTGAGAGAGAGACAGAGAGATTATGAATATCTCTTTTGTAGGATTCAGCCCATAAGGGCAAAATCCTACAAATTACTGTTCTAATATTCTCTAATGTAAAAGAAAAGGGCATATAGTAAAAAAAAATCTGGAGTTTTAATTGAGACAAACACTGTGGATAAAAGAAAGTTTAGATTAATAAGAATTTAGAGTAGTAAAAGGCAGCTCACATAGTAACCTAGGAAAAAGGTAATACCAGGTAGTTTGTCACCAATTATTTTAGGGGAAGTTTGTATTTTAAAAATCCATAGAAATGCAGTTATAGTTGCCTTGCCAATGTTTGTATAAAGCATTTCCCAAACAAACCTGATTTATCTTACTCTGAAATGAATTGTTAGCTCACAACAGCGAATGTTAAAGCGTTTGCATCCCTTATAGAAATGCCAAACATTTTACTCTGCCTGATGCTGTACTATAAATAGAGAAATTCAAATGCTAAAAATGTTCTCCAAGTTGCCAAACATAGTTCTTTACCATCTACTTCCTAGTATAAATGACTTGCTCTTCCAAAGTTTGCAAATGAAAGCTAGTTACAAATCACAGAGGAATGATATAGCTTATGTCAATCAATTAAATGTAAATGATAATTAATGTCTGTATCTTTTTCCTTAGACCATATCCATTGAAACACTTCTTTAGACATTTACTAAAGTTTTATTAACTAATACTCTGTAACAGTTGGGTTTATAAATCAACAACTAGATCAGCCAAGCAACATTAATATTATTAGAAAATAAAGATGCTGACTTAAATTACTTGAAAACTGGTTAAATTCAGATGTGACAGTAGATGTAAAAATTATTTACTGTAATAAAAATATGTCAATAGTAAAGTCAGAACTTGACAATGAATACAACCCCAAAGAAGGTAGTACAAATAATGCCCATTGCTCAAAACACGAGGAAATTACACTCTAAGAACTTTGAACCTATTAAGGAAAACAGGACTTCTTAGGGAGAAATCATCTTTCACTGTGTAAAGAACAATAGAGGAAATGCTATTGACCTACAGTTGATATTTCAAAACAGTACAAATATCTTTGTGTATTTTATAATAAGCAAAGAGAATAGAAATAGTCTAGACATTGGTATTACACTTTTTGGCTGGCATCGGTATGAAGAGGTGATGAATGAGCGAGAGCTAGGGCAGGAAACTGCAGAAGATGCTTAAATGATGTGGACAGAGTAAGGCAGGGCAAGAATGGTTTCACAATATTTCCTTCTAAAATCTTCTTCCTGCAATACACCCAGACGTCATATTATCCAATTACCAATCATCTACTGAAGAATGGCAAGATTCCTTGGAAACCGAATAGTAACAGCCACTGCAACATCTTTTCCTGGCTTCATTAAAGGCTTCACCTGTTCTGACTTGCATAGTTACAGGCTTGCAAATCCCCATTAGAGATATTTCAATTATTTAATAATTTTTTTATAACACATAAGAACCAAGTGTCTCAAGTAAAATCATTTCATTTTTGATCAGTTATTCTTAAAGCCTAGTATTATCAAGTTCATTAAAATACAAATGTTGACAAGTCTATGTCGACTTACTCCCATTTCATTGGTGAAGTGCTATTTAATTCACTTTAAATTCATTATGCAATAAAATCCAAGCCTTGACGACTGATTTTTTAAAGTGGCACACTAGTATATGCTTGGTTGGGGGACCAAATATTTAAGTTACAAACTACATTAACGATGTCCTGAGATCCAAATAGACAAGAGTTGTTTTCATTAACTAATGTTTGGATATCTTGCATTTTGGACATTATGAGATAAGACAAAAAGTTTTAGGCTGCTATTTATAAGCATTTCCCTGCAATTCCTATATTGAGGGTCTGGATATTATTTCTAACAAATAAAATGCCAAATTGTATATTTCATCACTGCAGTTTCTTCTTCTCTGGTTAACCTTAAATTTTATGCCACACAAACATTCTCCTAATATGAGATTTTAAAAGTATGTTATTTAAGATTTACAAAAATAATAATACAACAAACACCACCCAGCTTAGAAAATAAAACTTAACCAGTACTATGGACATTATGTAAGAATTCTGCTCAGATGACTGCAGTTTCTAAGACTTCTAACATCAATATTTCTTGTACTTATTGCCTTTATTCAGTTATCTCACGACTGATGATGAAAAGTGAATGAAAACCGGACTTCCGGGAAGATGGCGGAGTGGGTGGACTGAAGCCACCCCTGCTCGGGGGGGACAAGGTAGGGGATGGGGAGAGAATGACCATGACTGTGGCCCCAGGGAGTGAGTAATTGAAGAAGGTCTTCAGGGTGTTTTGGGGAAGAGAGAGGCAGGGGAATCGGGATGGGAAGAGCGGGGTGGGTGTGATCAGCAGGCACCCATATGGGGGCAGGTGGCAGGGTAGGGGGTGAGGTTTGGAGGGAGCTGACCTCCCACTGCTCTAGCCTGCCCCAGCTGCTGGCTGGGGAGGCCTCTCTGTGCAGATCCACCGGTGGCAGTGCCTGCAGGGACCCTGGAGGCTGCCTGGCCATCTGTCGTTAAGAGCCGTGGGGCATCCTGGGTGCTGAGAGTGGTCACCTGACTGGGTGCCGTGAACAGATGCTCGGTCTAGCCTGGTGCTGTGGGTTGGCTGCTGCCCCCACCCCCAGGTGCTGATCGGCTCCCCCATCCCACACACGGGGACCCGCCATCCTGCCATGGGAGCCGCTGCCCCGCTCTACACACCAGCTCTCCAGCGGGTCCCTGCACGCACAGGCCTGCGGGGTGGGGGTGCCTCTGGTGCGTCACCTGCTGGAGGGAAGCTGTAAGTGTAGGTGCCGCTGCAGTAGGGCGGAGCAGGCCTGAGGGAAGGAGGGGACCTCAGGAGCGCCATCCACTGGCTAAGTCATAAGGGCAGACTCCCTATCTCCCAAGTTCTTTTTGTTTTTTTCCCCTTCTTTTTTTTCTTCATATGTTTTTTCTACATATATATATTCTTTATTACTATCATTATTTTTATATATATTTCTATAGATTCTTAATTTTTCATGATTCTATTTTATTATTTATTTTTATTTTCTCTCCCTTCTGTGGGCACCAGTCTGAGTTCATCCCTGATATATCTTGAGTTGTCTCCTGATTTGGGGGTCTACTTCTGGTGAGTTGTGTTTTGTTGTTGGCGTTTTTCAATAGATTAATCATATTTTTATTTTATTAGTATTATTTATTTATTTACTTTTTTGGTGGGGGGAGGGGTGCAGTGGCTGGGAATCGAGCCTGGGTCTCCTGTGTAGCAGGCAGGCATTCTACAACTGAAGTACCCATGCACCTTAGCCCAGCTTTTAACAGACCCTCAAGTAAAATTATAACCCCTACATGAGATTCGGGCCTTGGTTTGGCTGGGAATTACTAAAAAAACAAGTGCAAAAGGAAGCCCTTAATGTAGAACCAAGCAAATACAAAAGTTTATGTAAGTGAAGAAACCAACATGCAAAATAACCTTATTAGTATCAGTGACCGAGAGGGTTCAAATAGAGTTAAGAGGCTACACTGGAGGTTACACTTACACAAGCTGCTGTTAGACATTGCTTCCTAGGTAACTTGCCAGCACCCAACCAAAACCATTCCTGCCAATCCTAAAAAAAATCTAGGAAGATTCTATGCAGTAGGGTAAACTTTCTAGGAACCTCCAACCTCCAGCAGGGTCCCTGGACCGGATAAGTTCTGAAATGCAGAAGGGCCAGCCTCTCCAGAACGTCAACTAGTTCCAACCCCTTATCCCATATTATCAACAACCCCTTCCGAAAAAGTTAAAATACCCCTAAAGAGTGGGAGATATATCAAAAGTGATGGTAGGGTTATACAGAGAAAGTAGGGTTTAACAAATGAGTATGATTGCCGAATCATTACATTGATATTTCTTCTAGTCTCCAGTATCTTAGAACAGTTAGAAGTAAAAACCTAAAATTGTGGGATAGTAACCCATAGCAAAATCTGGTATCTGTTCTACAACTAATTGCTGTGATGTACTTTGAAATGTATCACTTTTTTTTATATAGGTAATTTTTCACAAAAATATAAAAATAATAATAAATAATTTAAAAAATAACCTTATTAAGACCTTCAAATGCCCCAAACACAAAAGAAAATCACAAAGCATGTGAAGATCCAAGCAGAAACAGCCCAGCCCAAATGACAACATCGAAACACCAGTGGGAGGGTGGTGCGATGGTGGCTCAGTGGCAGAATTTTCACCTGCCATGCTGGAGACCTGGGTTCGATTCCCGGTGCAAAAAAAAAAATACCAGTGGGGACACAGAATATGGAACAACTACTCAAGGATAATTATAAAGAAATAAAGGATATCAGGAAGACACTAGAAGAGCATAGAGAAAAATTCAGAAGATTAAATAGAAAAATGACAACATCTCACAGAGATGAAGGATGCAGTTGACCAAATTAGAAATATACTAGAGACACATGAGAGCAGATTCAAAAAGCAGAAAGAAGAATAAATGAGCTAGAAGAAAGAATAATTGAACTAGAGTGCACAAAAGGACAAAGGTCATGAAAGATGGAAACAATGGAACTGGATTTTAGGGAAATGATGGACAACAAGAGGCACATAAATATAAGAATCACTGGTGTCCCAGAAGAAGAGAAGAGTAAAGCGTTGGGAAAATTAGTTGAAGAAATAATTGGGGAAATTTCCCAACCCTTATAAAAGACATAAATATGCAAATCAAAGAGGCCCAATGAACTCCAAATAGAATAAATCCAAATAGGCCCACTCCAATGAACTCCAAATAGAATAAATCCAAATAGGCCCACTCCAAGACACATACTAAACAACTATCGAACGTTGAAGAAAAACAGAAAGTCCTTAAAGCAGCACAAGAAAAGCAATCTACTACATACAAGAAAAAACATGTAAGACTGAGTTCAGACCACTCAACAGGCACCATGGAAGCAAGAAGACTGTGGTCTGATATATTTAAGATCATGAATGACAAAGCCTTTCAGCCAAGAATTCTTTATTCAGCCAAGTTGTCCTTCAAAACTGAGCGAGAGGGCAATGCAATGGTGGCTCAGTGACAGAATTCTCACCTGCCATGCTGGCGCCCCAGTTCAATTCCTGGTGCCTACCCATGCAAAAAAAAAAAAAAACCTGAGGGAGAGACTAAAATCTTAGAAGACAAACAAAGAGTAAAAGAACAACAACGAGAGACCTGCCCACACAAGAAAAACTAAAGGGAGTCTTGTCAGATGAAAAAAGACTGGAGAGCGAAATCTGGAGGAAGGCACAGAATTGAAGAGTACCCATAATGGCAATTTAAAGGATAAAAAGGGAGAGAGGAAAAAGAATATATAGACCTGACAAATAAAAACTACAGGATAAGACAGTAGATTCAAAAATTGCTTTTACAGTAATAACTTTGAATGTTAACAGACTAAACTCACAGATTTGCAGAATGGATCAAAAAATATAATCTATCAATGTGCTGTTTATAAAAGATGCATCTTAGATCCAAAAACACAAATAGATTGAAATAGAAAGGATGGAAAAAGATGTTGTATGCAAGCTGTGAACAGAAGAAAGCAGAAGTAGTTATACTAATATCAGATAAAATAGACTTTAAATGGTAAAGATGTCATAAAAGACAAAGAAGGACTCTACATATTAATAAAAGGGTGAATTTGCCCAGAGAAAATAACAATCATAAATGCTTATGCTCCCAATCAAGGAGCTCCAAAGTACATGAAGCAAATATTGGGAAATGAAGGGAATTATAGGCATTTTAACAATAACAGTGGGAGACTTCAATACACCATTCTTTTCTATAGATAGAACAACCAGAGGATGAACAAGGAAATAGAGAACTTAAACAATTTGATAAAAGCATTAGACCTAATAGACATATATAGATCATTATACCCCCAAACATTAGGATATACATTCTTCTCTAGTGCACATGGAATGTTCACCAGGATAGATCACATGCTGGGATACAAACTGAGTCTTTATAAATTTAAGAAGACTGAAATACCCAAAGCACTTTCTCTGATGACAACAGAATGAAGCTGGAAACTAATAATCACCAAAGAACCACAGCTTTCACAAATAAATGGAAATTAAACAATGCACTCTTAAATAATCAGTGGGTCAAAGAAGAAATGGCTAGAGAAATTGATAAATATCTGAAGACAAAGGATAATGAGAATACAGCATCTCAAAACTTATACTTGTGCAGCAAAAGCAGTGCTGAGGGGGAAATTTATTGCCCTAAATGCCTATATTAAAAAACAAGAATGAGTAAAAATCAAGGACTTAATTGCTCCCCTGGGGACTTTAGAGAAAGAATAGTAAATTAGCCTCAAAGCAAATAAAAGAAAAATAACAAAGATTAAAGAGAACTAAACAAACTGGAGAACAATAAAGCAATAGAAAGAATAACAAAACCAAAAGTTGTTTCTTTGAGAAAAATCAATAAAATTGATATACCCTTAGCTAGAGTAACAAGGAAAAAAAGGGAGAGGATGCAAATAAACAAAATCAGAAATGAGAGGTGGGGTCATTATCATGGATCTTGAAGAAATTTAAAAAACCATCAGCAAATACTGTGAACAACTATATACCAACAAACTAGACAATTTAGATGAAATGAACAAATTTCTAGAAACACACAAACTACCTATACTGACTTGAGAAGAAAGAGAAGATCTCAACAAATGAACTAGTAAAGTGATTCAATCAGTCATCAAAAATCTTCTCACAAAGAAAAGCCCAGGGCAAGACGGCCTCATAGGGGAAAGAGAATTAACACCAATCCTACTCAAACTCTTCCAAAAAAATAAGGAAAAAGGAACACTACCTAACTCATTTTATGACACTAACATCACTTTAATACCAAAGCCTGATAAAGACAGTACAAGGAAGGAAAACTAAAGACTAATCTCCCTAATGAAAACAGATACAAAAATTCTCAACAAAATACTAGCAAATTGAATCCAACAACACTTTAAAAGAATTATACATCATGAACAAGTGGGGTTTATACCAGGAATGCAAGGGTGGTTCAAGACAAGAAAATCTATTAACATAATACAGCACATTAACAAATTGAAAGGGAAAAATCACATGATCATATTTATCGATGCTGAAAAAGCATTCAAAAAAATTCAGCATCGTTTCCAGATAAGAGCACTTCAAAAGTTAGGAATCACAGGAAACTTCCTCAATATCCCAAGGGGCACTATGAAAAACCCATAGCCAGCATCATACTTAATGGTGAGAGACTGAAAGCGTTCCCCCTAAGATCAGGAATGAGACAAAGATGCCTATTGCCACCACTACTATTCAACATTGTATTAGAAGTCCTAGCTGGAGCAATGAGACAGGAGAAAGAAATAAAAGACATCCAAATTGGAAAGGAAGAAGTAAAGCATGATCCTATACTTAGAAAACCTTGAGAAATCTATGACAAAGCTACTTGAGCTAATAAACAAATTAAGCAAAGTGGTGGGATACAAGATTAATGTACAAAAATCAGTAATGTTTCTATACACAAGCAATGACCTATCTGAGGAGAGAAGGAAAAAATTCTATTCAAAATAGCAACCAGATGAATCAGGTATCTAGGAATAAGCCTAACCAGGGATGTCAAGTACCTGTACATAGAAAATTACAAAACATTGCTAAAAGAAATAAAAAATGACCTAAATAGATGGAAAGACACTCCTTGTTCATAGATAGGAAGGTTGAAAGTCATTAAGATGCCAATTCTATCCAAATTGATCTACAGATTCAATGCAATACCGATTAAAATCCCAACAACCTACTTTGAAGACCTCAAAAACTAATTATCAAATTATTTTGGAAGGGAAAGAGACCCTGAATAGCTAAAAATATCCTACAAAAGAAGAGTGAAATGGGAGGACTATCGCTTCCAGACTTTAAAGCTTACTATAAAGCCACAGTTGTCAAAATACCATGGTACTGGCACAAAGATAGAAGTATCAACCAATGGAACTGAATCAAGCAAGCAGAAATGGACGACCAAATCCATGGACAATTGTTCTTTGATAAGGTACCCAAATCCACCAAACTGGGACAGAATAGTCTGTTCAACAAATGGACATGGGAGAATTGGATATCAATAGCCAAAAGAATGAAAGAGTACCCTTACTTTACATC
>PVIY010027845.1:0-33764 GCA_004026745.1 Myrmecophaga tridactyla | reverse complement strand
CAGAGAGTAAAGTCCCACCAGCAGGGTCGCTCGGGACAGACAGGCGGCGGAGCCCCGTGATGGAGGCGTCCTCAGGGTCACGGTGCTGGGCACGCAGCAGTTCTGGAAGTTTATCGGACAGAGCCTCCGAGGACACGGACTCGACCCAGCGGGGTCTGGTCACCAGAACAAGATGAATGAAGCGATAAAGCTCCCCGGGCCAGAGGCGAGTCTTCTGCAATAAAAGATGCCTTCTTGGCAGCTCCATCAGCCACCCCGGCCAGGCCAGTGCAGCAGGACGCAGCAGATGCCCCCGCGAGCCAGGGCAGCTGAGGGAGGACGGCGCCCCGCAGGCCGGCCAAGCCCCCCAAGTCCACCTGAGGGCTTCTGGCGACCGGGTGGACAGGTCAGGGCACCCTGTGGGACCAGGGTCCCCAGGCTGGTGGTCACTCCCCTGGGCTTCCCAGCCATTCTGAAGTCGCCACTGCAGCCTCTAAACATGGTCTCTGTTCCATGGCTGAGGACCATGACTCCTGAGCCCGGAGTGATGCCTGCTCGCAGCAGCGTGAAGAGTGGGGCATCTCAAGGGGAGGTCGCCTGCAGGGCTGACGCGAACCCCATCCCCCCAGAGTGACAGGATTAAGATGACCAAGGCTCATCAGCGCCTGCAGTAAACAAGGCCCCAAGCCAGGGACAGCGGCCTCTCGTCACGTCCTCTACTATGGCAAAGACCACCTCTGGTCAATAAAACGCAGTAAGATCGCACCACTCATTCTTAAATAAAGTGCACAGCTATCCACACAGGCACCTCCATGTGTCGCAAGGGTGAAAGTCCCAGCTTCCGAGGTTTCCTTTCTTCTCCCCTCCCCGGTCTCATGCCCGAGCAAGGTGCTCTGTGCCCGTCAGAGCAGGTGCTGTTCTTAGAGCACAAGACATGAGGACGTGCCCTCAAATGCGACGCCAGGCTCCACCCCAGCTGAAGACAAGGTCCTAAAGCAGAGACGGCGGAAGGGGATCCGAGCCCACGCAGATCCCCAAAGCCCACTTGCCGCGCCCCCCTTGCCCACAGCCTCCCCAGCGTCAGGCAGAGCCTGGACGTGCTACAGCCACGGCCTCGGCCCCGCGCCCGCCCAGGACAGAGCCACTGTCCACGCACGCCAGGAGGGTGGTCCCTGCGCCCGAGGAGCCGGAGGTTCACTTCTGCTTGACTGTATCTAATTTAAATTGAAATTGGCACACGTGGCCAGCAGCCGCCGCATGGGATGGTGTCGGCCGTATGCGCTGCCAGCACATAACAGTCTCAACAAGGTTGCCATTTTCATGATCAAAATTGTCATGGCATTTCTCAGACAAAAAAAGTACTTATTGTCGACATTTCCAACCCTCCATCAACAAACTGATTTTTATGTTTTTACCTTAATTAAGAGATTTATGTCCCCTGGAGACAGTGGTAGAGAAGGGCCCTGTCAAAGTAAAAATAAATTAATATATGCATACATGCATGCACACATAGAGGTATTCCACACATCTGGAGCACACATGGTAACACCTGGCAACACCTGATAACACCTGCACTGGGGGTGGCATTCCGAACTGAGCGCAGCACACACCAGCCCTGCAGCCAGGCCTGACTATGGCAAACCCTTCAGGTCTCAATTTTTTCTCCTGGTGGTCTCTTCCCCCTCTCCAAACCCACAGGCCACATGGGTTCTGTGCAGGGCAAGGGGGAATGGGACCCTCTCTCAGGGATTTCCCAGTCGGTAACAACGCTTGCTATCAGCCATTCACAACCTAGTGTGAATTTCAGCAGTGTCTTCAGCTCTCCTGTGAAATAGCCTCTTAAACCAAATCTGTCATTACGGGATGATAGTCTCTAATCCTGGAAAGGAGATTTCAGAAATCAGGGCAGTTTTTCAAGGCATCTGAAGGCATGTAGGAGTCTGCAGGTCACAATTCAAATCCAAACCCACTATGAGTTGGAAAGTGGGCTATTATAATTGTGGCCAGCCTGGAGTTGAAGACAGGGTGGAGGCTGGCTTCATGCTGAGGGCAAGGAGCGCAGACTGGAAGGGAAGTGGAAGCCAAAAGGCAGATGCCTAAGGGGAAGAGGAATCACTAGGTAAGAACCGGAGATTAATGCACCACTTTGCAAACGTCCACATTTTGCCACAAAAAAAGAAAAAAGAGTGCCACCAGTGAAGCCACTTTAGAGAGGCGATAGATTTTCCCCTAAAAAACATCTAGGGAAGTCTGTGACATAGGGAGCCCACAGCCACAATTAAACTTGAATTCTGGATTATGAGCTGTGGCTCGAGCCCGGCATCGTGGGGGCTAAAACCGTGAAGGGCACCGGGTCCACCCTTTGCCCTGGAACCTGGTTTCGGCCTCCTTCCGTGGCTGTCACAAGTCTGCTTGAGTGACTGCTGTGCTGCTCAGTCAGTCTTCCATGCGGGCACCCCCTGGGCTGAGAGACTGGGGCTGGGTTAAGTCAGATTTGGGGGTGCTGAAGGAACTATGGGCACTACAGCAAGAATTCATTCTCGGTTTCCAGAGACAAAGCCAAGGTGCTCTCTGGATCTCTGGGAGACCCTCAAGAGGGGGCCACCCCTCCCCATACTAATTTGTTGAAAATCTGAAAAGGGAAAGGGCACTTATTTTGAGGTCTCATATTTTTTGCCCCGGGAATTTACAGTAGTCGGAGTTCGTACTGTTCCAATGGAACATCTTCAAGCTGCTGGCAGTGTATAATTTGGGATGTTTTTATGTTGCCATTTGAGCTATGTGCATCGTTAGAGTGAACCCCATCAGACAGCATGGCAGAAGGGAGAGAGCAGGGAGAGGATCTGCAGTCCAGGGGCAGAGCCTGGAGAGAATTTGATAAATGCCTTGTTCTGACTCATTTCTGTTCACCTCACTGTCTCAAGACACCCTAGGAACAGGGCTTGCCAGGGACAGCGGCTTTATGAAGGTGGACATAGATGCATGGGGCTGGTCTCCTCCACCTGGGGGTCAGCTGCACCCAGCAGACCATGCATTCGGACCGAAAACTTAGGAGCCAGTTGGCAGGAGTGCTGGGGCGCGGCACGTGCATGCCCTCGCTTGCTGGTGAGCCCATCCCCCAGCCGCCATGAGGGCTGGAAACACCAGGGAGATTGCACGCTCCCCTGGGGCAGCTCACAGCCAGGGACCAACTAACAAGGGGGCAAAAGAGGTGGGCCACTCCAGGTGGACAAGTCTGAGGGGCCACTCACACCCCAGAGCTCCCCACAGGAGGGGCTGGGGCTGGGCATCATCTGAGTCCGCCTCTGTCCAGCTGCCCCCCTTGCAGCCTCCTTCCCTCAATCCCTCGCATCTTCACCTGGGAACGCTCCCTCACAAGAATCCCGCAAAGGCTCTGCTTCCAGAGACCCTGACTCAAGATGGGGGTTTCTGGGAGTGGAACTGTGGCTCTCCCGAGGGCCGTGGAGCACTGGAGAGACAGCCCAGGTCCCTGTCTCTACCTGCAGAGGCGTGAATGCATGTGCTGCTATGGAAGAGACTGCCAAGGCCTGGGGATGCCAAGCAAGGCTCTAGTGCTTGCCTGGTTCCCAGGGACGGCCCTGGGGCCCTGCCTCTGTCCACCTGGGGTTCAGGCCACACCAGGCAATTTATGCCAACAGTAGGGCCCACCGGGGCCACAGGGTACCTGTTCGACCTCTGCACAGCCGGGACTAAAGAGCTAAGCCACCTGGGCACCCCATGCCCATCTGACTGATCCCCAATAAAACCCGGGCATCAAGGCTCGGTGAGCCTCCTGCTTAGCAATGTGCCATGCATGTTGTCATGCCTCGTTTCTGGGATAAGAGCGTGTCCGTGAGTCTTACAGGGACAGGACAACTGGAGGCCTGTGTCTGGTCTTTCCTGGGCTCTGATCTACACTACTTTCCCTTTTCCTGATTTTTCAAAATTAATTTTATGACAAAGGCTCCTTTCTTTTGCTGATTTTAATCTGCATCCTTTTGCTGTCATGAGCTGAAACTACAAGTTCAACAGCTTTTCTGTGTTCTGTGAGTCCTTGCAGGGACTCATTTCAGAGTGGGACTGGGGACCCGGCACAGTGACTCATCTGACTGGTGAGTCCAGAGGGACCCCCAGAGCCGTGGGGCCACACCTGGGACATCTGCAGGGGAGTGTGTCCAGTGAATCTAGAGGCCCACTCCCACCACCGCCTCAGCAGCTCTCTCAGTAATGACGTTCCCTGTGGTGACCAGCTGTGTGGTCACCATGCTTGTCCAGGTGGTCAGCTGGACTCTGCAGACTTAAGCCTATCTGCAGGTGCATTTCCAGGCCTAGGCTTAGCACAGGTAATGGGAACATGGTTTGGTCTCTGCTGTGAGCCTTGTTCTTCCACCCAAACCAGTACCTTGCACCCTGGGTGATAAAGCTGAGTCCCTGAGGCTCATTTGGCTACTGACTCCATAAGAAGAGGTAAAGGAACAACTTTCCCTAACCTGCCATTTGATTTGTCACTGATCCCACTGGAAGGTCCCCAGTGGAAAGTTCCTGAACCTTCCAGACCATCAGGCATCCCCAAGCTGGTGTGTTGTGCTCATCAACCTGAGCAAGGAGGAAAGTTGATCAAGTTCAGAGAGGTCCCTGGCCTCAGGGCCTTGTCTGAAACGTGACAAGCCAGGCTTGCAAAGGACAGGTGGCCCCTAGACCCTCTACCCAGGTGAGCGTCTTGGTTTCTGGAACTTACAGCCTCAGTCTTGAAGCCTGAAATTCCCCAGTCTCGATTTCCACTGTCTCGCCCATCTTAGATCATACCTTTAAATGGAATAATTTCTCCCGTATCGGCCCAGCTCGTCTGCCCACAGCCCTGCTCACCTACTCCTTTCCTTCCATGGAGGGCCTATCCTTGGCCCGATTACTTGGATAAATCTTTTGGGGCTCCCTGGGGAGATTCTGCCACTGTACAAAGAGGTGCTGACATTACTGAGAAAAGGGGTAGAGAATGGGCACGTTAGGAATTTGTCCTGCTGGTCTCCATTTTCTCAACCCCTGGGTTCACGTTTTATCCTTGTCTGCCTTGCTCCACATGCCCCGGGAGCTGGGTCCCTGCAGTGTATCACGGACGGGCTTGCTCAGGCCTGTGGCTCACCTGGGCCACTCGGAGGCACCATCAGGAGAGTCAGGGAGACCCAGGGCTGCTTCTCAGCTGCTCCCCTCCTGCCTCGGGTCAAGCTTAGTGGTAATGGCTTTGAGCCCCACAACTGAAGCTCGGTCTGCTCCCTTTTTTACTATTCTAGCTCCCAGGAGGCTCTGGAAATATTATTTAGGCCTAGTGGTGGCAATGGCTTCCCCTTGCGTCATCTCAGCATCCTGTATTAGTTCCCTCTGTCCCTCGTTAAAGTCTCCGAATTTCTTGAAGGAGCCCTGTCAGATAGTCAGCACTCATCTAGAAGAGTCAGGTGACATTAGAGGGGTCAGGTGACACTAGAGGGGTCAGATGACATTAGAGGGGTCAGGTCACATTGGAATAGTAAAGTGACATTAGAGGAGTCAGGTGACATCAGAAGGGTCAGGTGACATTAGAATAGTAAGGTGACATACTGGTTTACCAGGAGGTCCTCTTTCTCCTGGAGTTCCTGGTAGACCCTAAGAAAAGAAAGGAAGGAAGCATTAACTTGTCTAAGTGCACAGTCTATGCACCGCCCCCCCCAACCTGGGCCCAAACTCTACATTTGTGAAGTGTAACTCGGGGGGGAAAAATCACACAACATTAAGATTGACATCAACAAAAGTCCACTGTCAGGAAACATTTGATAGTGGCAGAGTCAGCTTCCCTCTCTTACAACCCATACCCAAAACACAAAACCAATTCATGCATACAGAACATAGGCATGCTTATTTTAAACTTTCATCATCCTTTTCCAAACAGGTGGAAAACCCGGCTTTGAAAGGAGAAGGGGGATTTTCATAAGACGGCAATGTTGCAAATGAAGGAGGTAAATGTGACTATTTGGAGACAAAAAATTAGAGAATAGCTCTAGAGAGGCATGTCTGAGTGATAAATACAAAGCTTACAGGTGCCAGACATCTTTGCCATATAAGAACTCATGGTCGGGAACTGGGGAGAAAGGAGGAAATATTCAACTTCCCCATTTGGCAAATTTTTGATACTCTTACAAGCACTACGGACAACCAAATCAATAGGGCAAGCTTTCAATCTTGGGATTCACCCCTATGAAACTTATTCCTGCAAAGAATAAGCTAAGCCTACTTATAATTATGCCTAAGAGTCAGCCCCAGAAAATCTCTTTTGCTCCTCAGATGTGGCCTCTCTCTCTAAGCGAACTCAGCAGGTGAACTCACTGCCTTCCACCCTACATGGGACATGACTCCCAGGGGTGTAAATCTCCCTGGCAACGTGGGACAGAACTCCCAGGATGAGCCAGAACCCAGCTTATTGGATTGAGAAAACATCCTTGATCAAAAGGGGGAAGAGAGAAATGAGACAAAATAAAGTTTCAGTGGCTGAGATATTTCAAACAGAGTTGAGTGGTTGTCCTGGAGGTTATTCTTATGTGTTATATAGATAACTTTTTTTAGTTTATGGTGCATTGGAGTGGCTGGAGGGAAGTACCTGAAACTGTTGAGCTATGTTCCAGTAGCCTTGGTTCTTGAGGATGATTGTATAATGATACAGCTTTTACAATGTGACTGTGTGATTGTGAAAACCTTGTGTCTGATGTGCCTTTTATCCAGGGTATAGACAGATGAGTAAAAAAAATATGGAGAAAAAATAAATAAATAATGGGGGAACAAAGGGTAAAATTGGGTAGATAGAAGTACTAGTGGTCAATGAGAGAGAGGAGTAAGGGGTTTGGTATGTATGAATTTTTTCTTTTTCTTTTTCTTTCTTTTTCTGGAGTGATGCAAATGCTCTAAAAAAATGATCCTGGTGATGAATTCACAACTATGTGATGATATTGTGAGCCACTGACTGTACAGACTGCACATGTGTGAAGATTTCTCAATTAAAATACTCTAAAAAAAGAACTCATGGCTGCCATTCACCCATTTGATTCACACATCGAAGTGGGGAAGTTCCGTGAGCTGGGCAGGCTGCTCGACTGAGACCCACAGATGTCTTCCCACTCCTGGAAGCTCAGCTCTCCCCAAGCAAAGGTCAGGTAAAAGAGTAAGAGCCAATGAGCTCCATGGCATCAGATAATCTGTGGAGTTCCCTTCCAGGCTGGGCCAATAACGAGTCCATGGAGTAAAGTACAACCTGCTTTGGGCAGAACAGGTTGGCCAGGTACGTGAGCAAACAGATGTGAAATAGGAGACACTGAAACCGGACAACATAAAAGTCTAGGCCACACTTGGCAGAAAAAATGAAACTGGACACCATAAAAGTCTAGGTCATGCTCAGCAGGGACAGACACACAGACACAGAGGTCACAGAAGAGCAGCTCTTCTGGGCTAACCCTAACTCTAACCCTAACCCTACAGCTCGGCCTGGCTACAAGACAGCCGCATAAGCGGGGAGGCCAGGGGGTGCCGGCCACGGGGGCTGGGTGGGCTTCCAGGCTGTCCATTAGCACTTGGAGGAACCCCTCTGTTTCTTTTTACTTACGTCCTGGCCAGCAGGTCCCTGGGGGCCAGGGAATCCAGGTAGGCCTCGAGACCCCTGTGAAAAAGAAGAGAAGATCCCGCCAGACCGTAAGCATGTAAGCACCCGGCGTCCCTGGCACAAGTGGGCTCTCAGTGTGCAAATGGCCCGTTGACAAGAGGAACCAGGGAGGCTTCACAGGCAAAGAGCTTCCTGCTCAGTGCTGCGTTAAACGCATGCAGGGGCACGCCTGGACCTCCGCCCCAGGCCTTGGGGGTCCCCAGTCCCAGCACGGTGCTCGGCCAGCGTCACTGACTCCTGTAAGGAAGTCTCCCCATTCTGAGAAGGCCGGGACACAAAGGAAATGGCCCGGCTACTTTCTCCACGGCCCCTGCTTCCTGGGAGCCTCTCCCTGGACAGATCTGCAGAGGGACCCTCTCGGCAGGGGCAGGGATCCGACAGGGGCGTCTCAGCAGCGAGGGTCGCCTCCTCCAGGCCAAGGGGAAGCATGTACCCCACACTTGCCTCTCTGCCCGGTCTACCTTGCTTGGACACCTCACACCTACTGAGCAACTGCTCCGAGCCTCAGTTTCCCCAATTATACAAGCAGGCATGGAATTCCTTGTCCCCCTTGCTTCCAAGACCACAACAGGGAACAGAAAGTAAAGCATGTCCCCACGGTATAAGGTGTGGCGGCCTGATGCAGCCCCAGTGGGGACCGCGGAAATGCTTTGCTGATAAACGCCTGCACACAGAGCGGCTTCAAAGGCTGGACCTCTGAGGAGCAAACGCTCCCTGAGAACACAAGTGCTCTATCCTCTGTCCACCACACCCGTGAGTTCTGCCCATGAGTCCCGCTCCTGAGCACTGCCCATGAGTCCCACCCGTGAGTCCCGCCCCCGAGTCCTGCCAGGCAGGAATCTCCTCCTTGGCTTAAGACCACGTGGCTGGGGCTGGCGAAGCCAGGGCTTGAAATCAGTTCCTGCAGCAGCTCTGCGGTAAGTTCACCAAAGCATGGCTGTCCCCTGAGGAGGGAGGTGCCCAAAGCCAGGGTGGCACCAGCCTGTGTCCAGCCTGTGGCCCATCGTGGCCCGCCATGACACGCTGGCCGAGACTCCCTGCCTTGGCCTTCCCGTCACTCTAGTCAACGCGTGGACTCCCAGGGCCCGGGCAGGAGCCCTCAGACACCTGCTGTCGGCCCTGCCAGCTTAGCCTGGATTAGAGCCAGCTCCCCCCACAGAGACCCGGCCCTTTATTCGCCATACTTTACCGGAGGCCCCGGGTCTCCTGCTGGTCCGGTTGGGCCCTGAAAACAAACAGGACAGTCAATGAAGCAGGAAGGAGACACCAAACACGAGTGTTCGTGCCTCAGCCTTCCATGCTGGAGAGAGCCACCCACTACCTGCCCCCAAACATCACCCATAGGCGCCACCCACCCCTCTCATTCACGGACACTTCCCAGGACCCTCTGTCCACACGGCTGCTGGCGCTGGGTCCCTCTCCAGCCAGCACCTGTGTGGAGGACCAGCCCCCCAGCACCCACTTCTGTGCCCTTCACAACATGCCGGTCCTTCCCCTCAGGCGGCCTGAGGATGCGGTCAAGGCCAGACGCCCTGGACATGGGCCCCTGGACAAAGCTGCAGGGACCTCCCAGATTACGGAACAGTGGCAGGTGCAGGCGCACACACGCACACACGCGCACACACACAGCCATGGGTCTGCCATCCTGCGAGTGTGCCCAGCCCCGTGCCAGCCCAGAATCTTGGTCTCTAGCTGCTGCGCTGGCGTCATAGTAGTTGACTGGCCTGAGGCGCTGCTGCATGACAGAGCAGCACAGGCTGCCCTGCCCACCGCCCGGGTGCCCTCGTGCCCGGCTTCTCGGTTTAGGTGACCCCCGCCCCTGGAGAGCACCTGATTCCCCCAGGGTGCCTGCTGGAGGATCCCCAGCCCCGGCCCCGCCCTGTCCAGGCCTCTTGGCCCCTGGTCTCCTCATGGCCCAGTGGCTGCCTCTGTCCGGATGACCCCCTGCTGTGGGCAACACAGCCGAGCCTCCTGGCTCACCCCCTCCACTCACACTCATCTCCACTCACACGCACCTCCACCCATGCTCACCTCCTCCACCCACGCTCACCTCCACCCATGCTCACCACCTCTGCCCACACTCATCGCACAGACCCAAGCACACATGGGCCCAGGGAACGGCACTCAGTCAGAGCTAAAATCTTAGAGCACAGAGAGAACTTGGGGGTCATTTGTCATTTTTACAAGGCCCAGAGGAGATAGGGGACACCCAGCCTCGCCCACAGAGCTCCTTTCCCACTTGTGCACCCAGGATCTGCTGGCACAGGGCCCATGGCCTCCCTCGGGTCTTGCCAAGAGGAAGGAAAGATTTCCCACAAAGGTGCAGTTTCCTGGCAGCCTGATGGCACAAGTCACCCGAGGCCTGCCCACCACGTGGCCCCAGAAACGGCGGTGAAAACGCAGACTAAACCTCGCTTTAAGGTCTGGAAAGAAAGGCGCACAGGGCTGGGCACGGGCAGCGCAGGTGGGCGCCCTCAGCGGCCAGCTGGGACTCACAGGCCGCCCCCACCAGGCGACGGCAGGGCTGTAAGTCTTTGATTTTTGCTTTCTCTGTGAAGGGAAAGATAACAAAGCTTTTAGGCTTCGTGAGTGAAGCCACTTTGACGCAGCTACTCAGCTCCACACCAGAACGTGGAGCAGCCACAGGGAGCCCTAAGAGAGGGCACAGCTGCGCTCCCGTACCCCCTAATCATGCGCCCAGACACCCCAGTTTCACGCAATTCCCTTCAGTCACGAACAGTCTTTCTGTTAGCCAATTAGAAATGTAAAGTCCATTCCTAGCTCAGGGCTGCTCTAAAACAGGTGTGGGTCAGGTCTGGCCTACGGGAAGCAGTTTTCTGATTCTTCAGTTATGATCACAGTTATGGAGATAGAACAAAAGGGGAAAATGACAAGGGAAACCACCTGTCTGCCCAGGATACAGGCGCAGAGAGGACTCGCCCTCCTGCTGGCCTCTCAGGAAGGGGAGGCCGTGATACAGAGGCCACAAGTAGTTGCAGCTGGAAACCAAGGCAATCCCTGAGGCACCTGTCAAAGCAAATGCAAATCACCTCTTAGAAAACAGGGTTCTCTTTGATCTGGTCCCTGAGGACAGAACTCACAATCTCAAATTACAAAGCCATTCACTGCAAGTGGACAGAACAAATAGCAAATTCAGACTTCCCATGAACTTCAGACCATAGAATTAGAATTATCAGATACAGGCAAGTGTGGTTTAAGAGTGTTGTGTACCCTGGTAAGGGCATGTCCTCTTATCTTGATTCAATATTGTAGGGTGAAAACCTTTTATTAAATTGTCTCCATGGAGACTGACCCACTCAGATGTGAGTGCGACCTCTCGATTAGGTCACTTCCATAGAGATGTGAAACACCCAACTCTGGGTATGGTCTCTTGAGTAGATGGAGCTGTGACTCTCCCAATCAAGGTGGTCTTCATTAATTTACTGGAGTCCTTTAAAGGGGAAGACATTTTGGAGAAGACACATCTGCTTTGGAGCTGACAGAGATGCATTTGAAGATGCTTAAAGAGGTGACAGAGCAGATGCCTAGACACGGATGTTTGGAGATGCAGAGCCCAGCAGACACCACCACGTGTCTTCCCATGAGATGCTGACAAGCCAGAACCCAGAGCTGTGTTCCGGTGGAGCTAAATGAAGGCCCACAGCACTTAGAGAGGAAACCACTGGCATCAGAAGCTGGAAGCAACAGAACCAGGAACGAGGACTAGCAAATGCCACCCCACGCCTTCCTGGGTGACAGACATTGGCCCTTCTTGAGTCAAGGGATCTTTCTAAAGAAGCCTTAGTTTGGACATTTTTATGGCCTTAGAACTATAAGCTTTTAACTCAGTAAATTTCTTTTTTAAAAGCTGTTTTATTCCTGATATATTGCATTCCAACAGTATTAGCAAGCCAATATAGGCAATTAAAAAAAGTCTACTCCAAGTCTAAAAAAAGAAATTAAAAACAGTAGACAATACATTGGCATTATGAAAGAAGATCTAGCAGATACCAAAGGAGCCAGAGAGACCTTCAGAAATAAAATATATAGTATTGAAAGAAGATCTAGCAGATACCAAAGGAGCCAGAGAGACCTTCAGAAATAAAATATATAGTATTGAAATAAAAAAATTAATAAACAAGTTGAATGAATTTGAAAGTAATATAAAATAGGAATTTCCAAGGACAGCTATCTTTAAGAATCACAGCAAATGTTAATTTATGGGGATTAATTAAAGCAGATGGGGCTTTGGGGGAGCTGAATTTAAAAACGAGAAAAACATAATGACCGTGAATGACCAGCCTAACATCACAGAAAACCTCTGGAAGTATCCTTTTACCTCTTGATGAAATGATCTGAAAAAGCTCTAGACTATCATAGACCTTCTGTTCCATCCACCCCTACAGCTGTCTGTCTTCTGTAACCATAAATCTATCTCTATATCTCTATCAACTATTTCTTTCTTTTCTTTCTCCCTCCTTCCCTCCCTCCCTCCCTTCCTCTCTCCCTCCCTTCTTCCCTCTCTCCCTTCCTCAGAATTCCATCTCACTCCAAAAGCGACTGACACAGATCCACGAAGCACACACTGGCCAGAGAAGTTGGGCGCTGCACGCGTCACGGCTGTAAGTGGAAGGTCTCACAGCGCTTGTCTGCGTGCCAGGTGTGGTGCTGGCAGCTCGACACACAGAAGCTCCTTCTAATGCCCACCTGGAGACAGCTTGGAGTTAGGGGTCACTAGGGGACTTACCTAAGGTCACGCAAGTGAAAAACTAGACTGAGAACTCCACTTGCGGTGCGTTTGCAGAAGCCGCTGTTGCCTCCACTGAACCTCACTGCTCCGCCAAGGGGGACGGTGCCCAGCGACCACAGGATGCAAACAAGCGTTGAGAGAACAGGCCACTGAGACGTGGGGAAGCCTTCTGAAGCAGCCAGGGGCAAGCAACTTGACTGTTACAACTCACCTGACCTCTTTCTTTGCTCTGATGCTATTTCCTGTGGCTGCATATCTTTAGCTTGTAATTGGACAACAACCAGTTAACTGCTTACTGGCCAGTGTATCCCCTAAGCTCATCCTGGGTGCCCAACTGAGCTTTGTCAGTTCTGAATAGCCATTAATAGCTCACTTAGCCTAGTCTTTTTACTTGCTATCTCATGTTAATTAAGTGATTTACAACCCTTAGCCTCCTTACTGATTTTACCTGGACTGAGCCATTTACAACTCTGCTATAAACTGCAAACCTGTGTACTACCCCAGCCAGGCTTTGCCAATTCCTAAATGGCCATCCAAATGGTCAATCATTTACTCTGTCCATCAGGCTTGGCTACAACTTCCTTTCTTATGCATCTAATACAAAATCCACAGACGAAGGTGAGTTTTATTGTCTAAGGCCTTCATTGCAAACCTCAGCTTTAACAATTATTAGCTGTTTGCCCATGTGAAGTCAGAATGGAAAACAGCTTTACTAATTATCTTAATTTGCTTAAACTTCCATTTTCACTCAGGAAACTACAAAGAAGAAACAAAAGCACCTGAGGCAGGCTGATATTCCAACAATCCTTTTAGACTCCTGCCCACGGGAAGGAAGGCACTGAGATAGTCCAGCCAGCCCACTCACCTTCACCATATCAGCCCATCCCTGCAAACATTCAGCCTGGGCAGCTTCTGCAGATTTATGTCACCCAAAGAGCCCTGCCCCAGACAATTCATAGAGCTCCCGTCCTCCACACCTCCCCTTCCCCAAACCCTTTCTTTGTTCTACGCAGGTCTATAAACTGTTTTCCACCACTTTTCTTTGAGCGTTAACTTTCTTTCAGTTCTGCTCCCATGCTTTTGGCTCAAACAGAGTGTTCTGTGCCTTGGTTTCCTGCAGTTACTTGGTCTCTCACGGTGGCATGAGGCAGAGCAGCACCTGGCACCCCAATCATCAGGAATAAAAGGGGCACTGTAAGCAGGGACCCCCCCAGCCAGCGCTGCTTCCTCCAAAGGCATCCCCACAGCTCACAGCTGTTTCATCTACATACTCTGAATAAGCATAAAAGTGTTTCCAGGAGGGGACTGCGTAACTTCTGAGTGTCATTCCGAAAGCTGAAGCCTAAAAAGGTTTTCAGCAATTGCAACGCTCTTTTCCATGATGTCAGTCCGTGTTTGTTCAAGAGTCACTTTGCCCAGCACCCAGATTCCGGACTTCAAATACTACTAATGGGAACGACAACTCTTGAGAAATGACCAATTCCAGATCTGCATGATGAAAAACACCACAAATCTAGAACAGCTTGTCATTCCAGAGAGCCGGGGAGCTCAAACACTGCTGGGCTAACACCAAAGCCACCCAGGCACTAACTTGGAATAGGAGCCCATTGGCCAAAGATGGGACAATTTGAGCATCAAAAAGAATAACTGCAGTGTACTAGAAAATACCAAATATGCTCAAATCCACGGGGTCAAAGCTATCCTTAAAAAAAAAAGGAAAGGAAGGAAAAGAAAACCAATTGGTCACTGTCGGATGATGTGAGGGAGGTGAGCCATTATTTTGAGACAAAGGGAAAGACTCAGTATTTATATTTTGCCTTCCATAGATGAATTGTACAAGAGTAAATGGGGGAACATTTCTCTTCATGTAAGTATTGTTTATAAAAGAGGATCTGAGAAAACTAAACATCAGTTCACAAGTTTTGTTGTACTAATTGATGGGCTCTCTGGACGGCAAAAAATCCCAACAGCACAAAGAAGCCAGCCCAGGCCCCTGCTGGTGACACCACGGGCCACCTTTGACCTCCTGGAAAAAGCCTCGAACCTGAGATGAGTCTCATCAAGTCTTAGTGCAAATACCAACTCGTAGGAAATACAGGGCACAGCAGAATGTGGTCAACTATTAAATTCTATGCTGTGAGAAATGAAATCTGGTTTATTCAGTAAATAAATAACAAAGAAAAAAAGTATGGAGGAGGAACTACAGATTAAAACATATATATATATATATAACCAATTATTATGTTTATTTGGATCAACAAAACTGCAAAACCATGGCATTTGTGAAAAAGAAGTTTGAACGTTAACTCACTATTTGAAAGTATTAGGGAATTATAGGGTTGTTTGTTTTTTGGAGTTGTGGCTATGTTAAAAAGTCCTTACCTTTTAAAAATACACTGATATATTTATAGATGAAATGGTGAATGTCTGGAATTTCCTTCAAAAGAGACATACATAATAGAAATACTGTATATCTGAGACGCCCTGAAGTAAAACTTGCCTACATGTATTTACACACATGTGTGTAAGCACACATATGTAAACACGCACGCACACACACCCTGTCTGCTTTCTCATCTGCTGATCACTGTAGTTTGGAAAAACTTAGCAAGTCAAAGCCCAAGGGGCTCTTACTCACGGAAGCCCCTGCCTTGGGCCTCTGCACCATGACACGCTAAAATCAATATTCTCCTTAGAAAGCCCGACTGCGCACGGGGGACACAGGCTGAGTGCATGGGGCGTTCGCACTCTGCACAGACCCCACCTGCGGGTCCCCCGGGCGCCAGGCTGGACGCGCAGCCCCCCAGCGCTCGGGTTAGAGGAAAGCCTCTGCCTCTGGGGCTGAGAGACGCTGGGGGCTCCGCTGGGGAAAGCGGCCCGAACCCGAGGCGCAGAGGGGGCCAGGGCTCCCTGGACAGCCGGGAGAAGCCAGACTCCAGCAGGGATCCCTGGGGCGGCAGGGCCGGGCCGGTGGGAAGAGCCGAGGGCCCAGGGGGGCAGGGGTCCAGGTAAGCGTCTGCGGCCGGCCATGGGGCCGGTGGCACATCCGGGTGAGGGGGCACGGAGAGGGAGCCTGGGCAGGAGCGTGAGGGGCCGCAAGCCGAGGGTGGGGTGGCTGAGCCTGTAGCCCCCGCCACAAGCACCCGGCCCTGGGTTGACGCTCGGCCACAGGCGGTGCAGGACAGAAGCTGCAGGCCCTGAGCCGTCCAGGGGGTGGCCTCCAGCCACAAGGGCCAGCTGCAGGCACCAGCGAGGACGGTGCCCCTTGGCTCCCTCCCCTTCCCTGCCTCGCCAGTCCCCTGGGCTATGCTCGCAGAGTCCACCTCCAGATGACCCCTCACCCTGGAACACTGGGCCCGAGGCTGCCTCTGTGGGGGTCTCAAGGAAGACCACAGGGCGGATCTCCCCGGGGCCAAGGGACAGGGACATGGGCAGTGAGCGACCTGCAGAGAGGCCGCCCCACCCCGCGGCACCGTTCAGGGACCTCTTCACACCCGCAGATCGTCTCTGCACCCTCCATGCAGAGCCCAGGCCCCGAGCAACCAGGCCTGGAGCCAAACACTGGGTTGTGGAAAGTTAGCCTGGGTGGGGGACACCGAGTGGCTGTGCTGAACCCCTGGTGGGAGCCACCTCGCTCACAGGTCAGGGCCTGCCCTGGGACCCTGGGGGCCCGCCGTGGCTCCCTGCTTGGCTCGTGCACGTCCTCTGTTCTAGGGGCCACCCCGCAGCTCGCACCCGTTCGCAGTGAGATTCCAGAAGGAGGAGACCCTGAACGGCACTTCTGGTGCCCCTCTGCCCTTCCTCACCAAAGGAGAGAAAAACTAGCCGAAGCCAAAAGATAAAGCTCACAGGGTGGAGTGGGGGCTTTTGTTCCTGGGGAATTCAAGCCGAGAATTTCTTTTCAAAAAGACAGAGACCAAAACTAGGCCCTCACGAGAGGCTACAGCAGGCCACCTCCCAGGGTCCCAGGTAAGGACGGAGCCACGAGCCTCCGGGCCCCCCACCCACTTGGGAATGGTCCGCATGGCCCGGGCGGGAAGGAGGTGAGGTGGCGGCACAGGGAACCTGCCGTCTCTGCAGCATGGCCAGTGAGCCCCTCCCCCTCTTGCTTCCCCTCTAGATCAGACAGGCCTTGGTGTTCCCAAGAGCATTATTCCTACAAGAAGGAAAGCAGGTGTCAGCCCGACGTTGGCCCACGTGGGCAGACCTGCCACCCCAGCCGACCCCAGGACCGGTGACCCAGAGGGGCCGTCTAGAGACCTGGGGTGGGGGGGGGGCGATTGGAGGGCGGCCAGCGGAGGGGCCCCAGGGCCAGGAACAAGGACTCACAGGAGGGCCAGCAGCCCCGATGCCCGCGTCGCCACGGCCGCCAGGAGAGCCAGGCGTCCCAGGTGCCCCTCGGTCCCCCTAGAAAGAGAGAAGCGTTAGATGGAGAGGTCAGTGTCAGGAGGGAAGGGCACGAGAGGAAGGGGCTTCTCCCCCTACACTCTCCGCACTGGCCAGGCCAAGTCCCTCCTGCCATTGCCCTGCACGCCACTGCCGTCGTCCCCTGGGAACTGCGGTCCCACTCAGCGCAGGGTCAGCCACTGCCCGCGCCCACCCACCCCTTTCAAGGCGCTGCGTCCAGCCTCCACCTGGCTCCCAAAGCACCAGTAAGGCCTGCGGCCCAAGGCCGGTCCAGACCCAAGCAGGCCTGTCCTGACCACGCCCCATGCCAGCGAGGTCTCAGATCAACACCACATGGATTCACCAGTGTCACCAGCAGCTTACCAAGCACCTGTGTTTCCAGGTCACTTTTCTGGGGGGCCGTGGTGACTGAGCCAAGACCCCTACCTCCAGGCACAGTGGCTGACAGTAGGGGTCATGTGCCCAGGTCACACTCTGGCTTCAGCACCACCTGTTGACCTGGGGAGGGGCCACCTCTGACCTTCAGTCTCGTTGTCTCCAAGGGGCAGGTCATAACAGGCGCCGGGAACGCCCGTTCTTGCACTCACAAAGTGGGATCATAGCTGGGGCCGGCCGGGGGCCGTGGTGAGTGCTGCGTCCCCCAGCTGACGTGCCGGGCTTTGATGGGAGAAGGAAATTGAAAGACGGCAGAGACCCATTCTTCGTTCACTGTAGGAGGGGCTGGGGCAGGAAGCCTTCTTATCAGAGACCCAGCCTGTCTGAAAACAGCCAGTGTCCACGGTTCGCGTGGCAGGAAAGCCACCTTGTCCAGACCCCAGGTTCTTCACGGCCTTTTGTCATCCCACGTGATCCAAAACACACGAGGCCCCAAGATCAACCCGATCCAAAACACGCATGGACCAAAGACTTTCTTGCTAGGGATGCGGGCGGGTCTTCGGCCAGGCACCGCAGCCAAGGCTGAGCTGCGCCGGGAGGCGGCCGGTCCAGCCCGGGCTCTCGCTGGGACCAGCGCACATGTGCAACAGCCCCAAGAGGTGTTTGCAAAGCCCTCACAAGACAGCGTGCGGCGCACGGGTTTCACGGCCAGCCCTGCCCTGCTCGGCCACTCGCTGCTTTGTTCAGCTTCACGGCTGTGCGCGTTCAAACAAATCTCACCAACAGCCAGCCTGTGTCTCAACGTCATTTCCAGGGGAAACTGTGCGCCTTGATAAAAAGTGAGCTCCTCGGATGATCTGCACTCCTGGCCGTGGGCCGCTGGGCATACAGCTTCCACGCTCTTCCGCCAACATGAGCTGTTTGCTCATCACAAGCAGCGGCCTAGTCTCGAGGTCAGAGGCGACCCAGTCCCCTGCCCTTCCCTAAAGGACGTTCAGGGCTTGGCGCCGAGCCCTGCAGAGAAGTCACACTCTTGGGATCGCGAGGACCCACCAGGCCTTGAGAAGGGCCCAGATACGAGCCGTGACCACATCTCTGCGAGGGCACCAGGCGGGGCCTGCGCTGCCCGTCCTGTGCAGGCCACCCTTCCCGCCCCACCCTGTACCCCAGGACGCTGCCCCACAGCTGAGGCTGGCTGAGCCGAAGGAGATGACAGGGTGAGCAGGCAGAGCAGGGGGACAGCTCCTCCTCAGGCGCTAGTGTCCTCCCCTTTTTCTGGCCCACAAGGGGCTTTGCTGTGGCCAGCACTGGGGAGCTGTGGCCCCCTAGCCCTCCCACTGTAAATGGTCCCTTCCCCACGTTCTCTGCACATTCCCAGCTCTTCCCTTCTTGTTCCAGTGGCGGCACTGCTTGTGGAATACGGGGTGCCCAAGACTGCTGGGAAACCTCACTGGTACACATTGGGGGAATGAGGAACGGGAAATCAGTGCAAATATGGGGAAACTCATGAGCTAGGACTGACCATGACCAGGGGCTGCAACGTGGGAGGGCCAGGTGGTGGTCAGGGTCTCAGGTCCAGCCCCAGGACAATGGCAGTCCCGTCGCCTGACTGGGGACAAGCCCCACAGCCGCTCTGCCTCCTAGGAACCACCCCAATGAAAGCAACCATGAACAGGAACATCCTATCAAACCCGTTTCTTAGGAGGAGTGAAAGCCATACAAGGGTAGAGGGCAATGGAAAGGGAGCACTACACTCACAGGATTATTTCGTCAGCAGAGTTCAATGACAAAATCAACTCAAAACACATGGATGACAGAGAAATCCATTTCCTTTTTCACCTCAGTTTCTTTTTAAAAACTGCATGCAGCCTCTCCTGTTTTTATTTTCTGCTTTAGCTTGCCCCTCCCCGACTTCCCCAGGCTGAAGTCCCTGTATGTCAGCAGGGCTGACACCTGCCTCGGCCGCCGTCTGCGTCAGGGCTCAGCGGCCACGCACCCACCACCCGAAGGACCTAAGGCAATTGCCCTGCCCGTGAGGCTGCCTCGGCCGGCCCTTCCTTCAGCTGTTTACATGCTTCATTAACCTCACCTCAGTGCCTCACCTGCCCATTTCCTGTCTGACCTTCTGATTCCTCAGGAAGCAGCTTAACAGTGGGAACCTGGCACCCATACATGCACCCATCCTTATTTCAACACATCTTTACCAAGAAGCTAACAGGAGCTAGACCCCACGGGGGCACCGTCCCCTGTGTCCACAGCACCAACTAGAGCAAAGCACAAGCGGCAGCTTCCAGGGTCACTTACCCGGGGCGGGACGGGCGACCCCTCCATCAACCATGTTTCCCAAGTGCTGCGCTCTGCCTTCGGTCCAAGTCCCTGTGCACAGAGGTGGGGCCAGGACAGGAAGTCCCTGCCCTGCCCTGCCCAGGGGCTCTGCCTCTCCACTTGTTTGTTTATGGACCAGGGGATGCCCACATTTTCCCCTGGAAACTACTTCCAGCTCAATGGACTGAAACTTTTAGAAACTGCACCCGAGAAAAGAGCAGAAGACTTTAATGCTTTATCAGTAAAAGCCAAAAGGTGCAGGGTGACGAAATAAAGGGCAGGGGCAGAGAGAGGCTGGAGTGCTGACTTTTCTCCGTGCCAGCGGAATCCCTGGGTGGGCAGAGTCTCAGCGGGCAAGCTGCTCCGGCAGCTGAGGGTAGCAGAGCTGCAGTTATAACCTGTTTTCTGTGAAGCCGAAGCAGCTTAGTGCAGCTGTGCTGAGTGATTAGGGAGGGCCAATCGGGGGGAATTAAAAATAAGACTTCTCTACAGCTCCATTCCTTCACTCGCTCCAGGCCTGCAGCCAGGCCCTGGGCCTCTGTTCTTTCTCCCCTTCCCCTCCTGCCTCCCCCTTTCCCCAGGTCAGGCCTTCCTGAATTCTAACTCATCTTCCAGGGCCTGCTGACTATGGAAACTTTTACATCCAGGCGTCTCCCAGCTTGCAAATATAAACAATGTCAACACCGGAACAGATCGCCTGTATAAGTCTCACATCCCAGCAGGAGGAACCACCAGCTAAACGGGTGGCTCAGTCTCGGCAGTCCTCCCCAGGGTGCTCGGCTGCCCCTCCCCTGCCCACGACACCCAGAGAACCACCCCCCCCCCAGGCCTCCATACCACCCCAAACTGGCTCACTGGGCAGCTGGCAGAGACCACCCACGGGCACCTTTACCTGGGTCAAAGGCCTTTCCCGTTTGCATCACAAGTTGCAGTTGCTCTCCAAGCCCTGCCTGGGAGGTAGGTTTTGTTTGCTTTCTAAGTCGTTCCAGCACAGAAAGGGCTTTGAAGCCATTTCCTGTTCACTCACCTCTCTTTCCTGGCCGGCCAGAGCACATGCAGGCCTGGCCCTCCCCCAGGCAACGTGGTTCTTCCTCAGAAAATGGGCCTTTCCGCAAATGTGCTCACATCACACCAAGAACTCACTGTGTCTTCTTTTTACTTGGCTCAAGAACCACAGACTCGCTGCTGGGGGAGCACAGAAGCCTGCAGGCCTCGGTCGGCAGCACTTCAGCACCAGAGAGGTGCCCTGTGCGCAGATTGGAAAAGCCACCCAGCAAAGGTGCCTCACGCCCATATGACTATTCCCTCGGCCTCAAACTTTCGTAAACAAGCCGTTGACGGTCATTTATAGGCAATATCCCCGGGTTTACACGTGGAGACCGCAAAGATGCGTCTACAGGATGAAGGAGAAATGGAAACAACAAAACCTCCTAAGAGGATATGGGCTTGGCTAGGGCTGCCCATCGGGAAGGGCTGCCTGCCTGCCAGCGCCCTGGGGCGGTGCCACGCTGGAAAGGGCGCCAGGCTGACAGAGACAAAGCACTGAAGACACATGAGAAGACATTTAAAAGTGGGTTTTCATGAATGTCTGCAAGTGGGTAAAAAATTATACAACAATAACACGACATTTTTATCTATGAGACTTTAAATATGTATGTTAAAGTAATGCAGAAACTGTACATTCTAACCTCAATAATGGATTATTTCAACCACGCTCCTACAAGTTTATGCCTGTGACTGAGTCAAATGATTTTTATGAGATGAGGGCATATTTGTAGCATGCTCTCCTCTAAGCGCAATCTATTCCCTGCCTCCACGTCTTCTCCTGTGCTAGCACCTCCACCTTGAGCTCCTTCCACCTTCTTCCCTTCACCACCTGCCAGGTGTACTCTCAAATCAGACCAGAGTCCCTCCTCCAGGGAGCCCTCCAGAGTTATCCCAGCACTGTGTGCCGCTGCCTGCTTTTCTACCTGCTTTTCCCTGGATTGTGGCTGGAGGCTGGAAACAGACGGCATTCATTATCGTCATTCCACTGCCCACCGTAAGGCCTGGCACGCAGGAGACGCTCAGCAGCGTTCGATGACTAATTAATAAAGTATTGGTAATTGAATGCATACATGAATGAAGGCGCGCATGCCCGCCAGCGTGTGAGTCAGCGTAAGGACAAGTGTAGAGCAGGAGCTCCGCTCACTCTCAGTGCTGACGGAAATACTCCGTGTGGATCGGACCAGCTTTCTGAACAAGGAGGTCACTGGCTAGTACTTGCCGAAGTGTTTACCTTCCATCGGGCGCAGCGGTAACAGAGGCTGGTGGAAACGACCCGCCCTCGCCAGACCCCCAATGAAGACCCCACGCTCGGCCGATCCCTCTTTTCCCCGCGACAGGGTTACCACTGCGTGCCCAGGAGCTCCTAAGAAAAGGCCGAGGCCCTGGCGCTGGGGGAGCCCGAGCCGCAGAGAGGTGAGTGAGGGTCAGCGTGTGTGGGCTCAGCCAGTGCACTCGGGTCACTCAGCCCACTCCACGCAGCAGTCCCCACGCAGGGCTGCTTGGAACCTCCGCTCAGCAGGAGGAAACCTGTGCGTTTATTACTTTACTTAATCCGGAAGTGCTGTGCCCCTACGGTGTGCAAACACTGCCGTGTAACAGGTTAGGGGTGACAGGGCCCTCAGTTGAGGGAAATGGAACGAAGCATGAAATGTGAAGTGGACGAGGCAGAGATGCTTCCGACACGATCCCCGCAGCCCCTTCCTACGCGCCCCCCGGCACCCCCTGGCTCGCCCAGACAAGCACTTGCCTTTGTTCCTTGGGGTCCAGGCAGTCCAGGCGGCCCAGGAAGTCCCTGTGAGATGAAGAACACAGGACAGTGGCGGTCCGGGCTCACCCATCCACCGCGGCCCCATTGCCTGCCCCACCTGCCCCATGCTCTGCTGTTCGCCCACCACCAGCCCAGCCATAAATGAAGGAAACTGAATGGTTCTGAGCCACAAGGTCCCGAGTGCAAATTCTGCCTCTGCCCGCCTCTGCCCTTTAGCATCTGTGTATGAAAGGCTCACACAGGAGGGCGAGGCCAGGCTTCGGGGGGGCGCACATGACCCCAGCCTGACTTTCTCCTCGGCCCTTGCTGGGGGGCCAGTAGAAGGGTCTGCAATTGCAGGCTGAAGACCTGCCCTTGATGCCTCACGCCCCCCAGGATTAAAACCTCACATTCTCCTTGGAAAGTTCAGACTGCTGAGCTGGTGTGGAGAGGCGGCATGCCCAGCCTCTCAGGGTGCAAGTGCTCCCACTTTCTGGCTGTATGCCTTTGGCGGGTGATTCACCTCTCTGGACTTCATTCTCCCCTACTTCAAGATGGGGATAACGTCCCTCACCCCCAGGGTAGGGGGAGGGTTCAGTGCAAGGCACTAAGCACTTAGCACTGGTACAGTACGTGGGTGAGATGGCAGCAGCCAGCTGAGTGCCCCTTTCTAAGGATTTACACACACCCTCCGAATCCTGGGAGGCGGCTGCTATTATCACCACATTTTAGGAACAAAGAAAGGGAGGCACAGAGGATTCAAATCTTTTCCAGGTCCACAGGCCCTCTCCAGGCGGCTGTGAGCTTCTCGAGAGAAACAATGTTTATTCAATGTCTCCAGGGTCTAGCTCAGAGCCTGCCCCGGGTGGGCATGGGGAAACCGAGGCAGATTGCATTATTGATCCCAACCGCTCGCTCCTGCCTGAAAGAGAATTACGCATGTCCACCCCTAGCCATGGGGTGGCTTCCCGGGGAGTAAAAACGTCTGCTCTGTTGAGCCCAGGCTTGGCATGTGAACAGACACGAAGGACCCTTGCATCCCGACCAGGGCTTTAAGAGTCACTGCATGTCTCTGCTGATATTTCTTTTTTCTCTTCGCTCTCTGCCATGAGAATGACATGCCCTAAACCTGGCATCTATTTTACCCTGGGGTCAAGAGAGAGAAGACAAGTGGAGGAGAGTCACAACAGCCAACCACCAACGCCAGCGCCCAACACACAGGCAGGTGTTCTGGGCTGACAGCAGCTGAGACGTAGGGAGCTCTTTGTTACTGCAGCAAAGTTGACTGAGACTTTTCAATGTGTCTTCAGGACACACTCCAACATTCACAAGTCCCCACGCACATAATATCCACATGCTTTTGTACACATAGCTCCTTCTTTTGGGATTACGCTTTTCTGCCTGAAAATAATTTCTTCTCAAGTTTCACTTTAGCATGCATGCAACTCCCTCTGGGAGGCTTTCCCTGACTTCACACTTAGGCCGAGAAGCTCCTTCTCTGTACATGCTCCCATGCCTGGCCGCAGCTCCAGCCATGTGTTGGCTTGTCTGAGCCCGAGATCATGAGCGTCTGATCCATCCCAAAGCCATGGCCACAGCTGTGCACAGACACCTGCTGCGCCCCCACACCGGCACCCCTTCCCCAACACCCTCATCCCCAAACGAGGCCTTTTCTGCAAAGTCTGGATGCCGAGCCTTTTCTCCACTTTGTTTGCATTCTAGTTGGCTGCTGCAGGCACAGAACCCTGGGCATCCACTTACCGGGTCTCCATCTCTCCCTTTCCCGGGAGCACCAGGGTCACCCCGGGGACCAGCCGGGCCTGGGCGCCCGTCCTCACCCGCTGCTCCCTGAAAGGCAAGTGGACAGTGTCCAGGCAGGATTGGGGGCATGCAGAGGCCACGCTCTCCCACGCAGGGCCAGCCCAAGGCAGTTAGATTTCCCAGCAGCTGCTGCAGGGACCTCATCCCTTCTGAGGGCAGGGGGCAGGTCACAACACATGCACATGAGAAGGACCCAGAGGGTGCCCGTCCAACCTTGGCGAGCACAAGGACCACAGAGCCGCTCTCAGGCGCCCTCCAGCTTCAGTGAGCCCTGAGAAAGCCAGATCGGCCTCGCCACCCCCTCCCGGCCGAGCAGTGTCCTGCTTGGGAGGTGCCTAAGGAGGGAAAAGCAGGTCTCCCCTTGCTCACTCTGCCCCCCCACTGAGACTGCTGTTTCACCCCCAATCTCCGGCACCCGCCTCGCATAAGGGTGCTACAGTGTGATCAGTGAACACTCCCCAAATCCAGGAAACTTTCCACAGGCTGATTAACCCTTTCTCCCTGATAGAGTTCTTTCGTTCTAAGATTTGGCTTCCCACCAAAATGCAAGTTTTACATCTTTTGTTGTAAAATCTTGCCATTGGATAAAAGGGCAAGCGTTCCTTTAAGAGATTCCAGGTAGAGCGGACTTGAGGACACCCAGCTGAGCTGTTTACACCCTTGCCCGGCAGGAAGGGGACCTGGGCGTGGGAGGACCTGGGCACGAGGGCGAGACAGACAAGCAGGCGCCTCCCGCTCTGTTCCCAGCCCCGGGTCACCCAGCTCCAGCTCATCTGCACCTCCTGGCATCAGATTTTCATCCCCATTTTACATGTGAGAAAATTCCACTGCAAACAGGGGGCCACTGTTCAGAGCAGGTTTTTCAGCCTCGCAGGGCTGACATCTGGAGCCGGATAATTCTTTGCTGCAGGAGACTGTGCACTGCTGGGTTCTCAGAAGACACCCAGCTTGCACCCACTACATGCCAGGAGCACCTCCCAGCGGGGACAACCAGACACACCACTCACCCCGTTTGAGAACCACAATTCCCACCCAGGTTTAGGTCTAATGATCTAGGACACGTGGGAGGAGGACCCCGGAGTCCTTGCGGGGTCAGTCCAGGGAGTGCCTCAGATTAGATTTCCCAAGCCCGGGCTCAGGGTCACCAGCAATCACCCGAGACGCTTGGCAAGACGCGAGGTAAGAGAAATACAAAATGACATTCTCCTCTGTTCCTGGGTGCTGACTTTTGTGGGGGGGATAACTTGTCTTTCTTATTCCCACTAAATAAAGCTCTGTCTCATAGCTTGGGAGAGTTTAACTGCGCTGGATAATTGGATGTACAGAGTAGAGAGAAAGCACGATTTGGCCAGACAGACCTAGCTCAGCGGCTCACCAGTCACGGGGCTTTGGGCAGATTAACTAACCTCTCTGAGCCTCAGGCTTCACATGTGGAAAACGGGAACTCATCTAATCACAGCTCTGCGTGAGGATTACATGAGACGATGAAGGCGCCTGGCCTCCTCTCTCCCTTGAGAGACCGAATGTAAAAATGGACAGTGGCCAGACTGTATACAAGAAGCGGCCTCGACCCACAACCTCTGCAGCCACCAGTCAGGAAAGCCAATCACAGTCTCTGCGGCCCTTGGCCCCGTACGCCCAGGACTTGATAAAGGACTGCCATTTTCTCTTCTTGGCCCTACTCCTGACTCAGGACCAACCGGAAGACGCCAGATATGCCCCCCAAACCAGTGGCATAGGGAGCATGGCTTGTGGCCAGCCACCTCCAGTGTCCCCATGCCAATGACCTCCACACAGAGCATCCCCCAAGCCCCCCTTTCCCCACCTTAGAGCCCCCCTCCTCTGTCACAGTCCGAGTCTCCCCCCATGCACCCCTGCTTGCTCTCGTTCATGAGGCCGTGGCTCATATCCACCCCCACCGCTTGGAAAGATGCCTCTGGTCCCTGGGTCCCCAACCAGGCCATGAGGGCAAGCTGCTTTGGTGTCCCCTGCCTGCAGGATAGTGTCCCCGTCTCACCTTCTCACCACGCTCTCCGACATTCCCTGAGGGGCCTCTGGTGCCGGGGGGGCCCTGAAGAAAGGAAGGTTACTGGCACGCTGAACTTGAGGCTTACCGGTCACTCTGGATGGCCTGGGGCCCACGGGGAAGGGCCAGCAGCTCCTCTCCGTGCACAGTGACAGCTCTGCCCTTCCCCAGCCCCCCGCCCCCGCCTGGACAGGGGCCTCCTTGGGGCTGAGGCTCTCGGCGGGCAGGGCCAGCTCGGAGGGGACCCCAGGGGGGATGGGGACGAAGGGAGGATGCGACAGGCCACAGGCTGGGCCCGAGTGTCCGTGTGGGGCTCCTGCCCTGCCCTGTCTGTCTGCTGGCCCCCAGAGGCGAGCGGAGACAAGGCTGGGGGTATTCCAGCAGGGAAGTCAGGCAGCGACGAGACGGGGGGCGTGTGGGCAGCCGGGCAGCACTACAACAAGCAAGCGGCCCCCGTGGCAGGCAACCCTGCATCCTGCCGAGCTCAGGGGCAGGGCAGGGCCCGTCCTCAGCCACTGTGCCAGTGAAAAGGAGCTGGGGTGCTGCTGGCGGTGCCCTGGGCCACTGGCCAGGAGGCTGGACCCTTTAAAGGGCACAAGGCCTGTGGGGGCAGGAGCTGGGCTGGAGGTCAGAGCACGCAGTGAAGTGGCAACCCTGAGGCTTCTGGTAGCTTTTACCATGACCACCGACAAGACAACCTGGGCTCCCTGTGCTTCAGTCTCCTCCCATGTAGAGTGGGGTGATAGAATCCCCACCTCTGGGTGTCATGAGGATTGAACAGATGCGTTGGTGTTTACAGCAGTTCCTGCCAGGCCGCACAGGGGCAGTGCACTCGCAGCCCGATTTGTCTTCTCTGTAAAGGTTCTGTGGCTGGACTGGACTGACCCAGCTCTCCAGTGGACACGCCATGGCTGGGGGCTCTCCGGGTCTGCCATACAGCACGAAGGTCTAAGCAACGTTTACAGTGAATCTTGGCACTGGTTCAGCAGCAGAGCCCATGGGTCCCCACCTGGCGGAGGCAGAGCCTCAGACCCTAGAGCGGAGCTCAAGCCCTCTCCACGTGGCAGGTGAGCAGTGGGGTCCTGGCAGTGGCTGCTGTGAAGCCAGGCCTCCCCCCGCCAGCCAGGCAACTACCACTGCCTCAGGCTCGTTTTGTTTCTCTTAAGGCAAAATGTGATGTTAATTCCAGCATCAGTGAAATCTGCAGGCATCCTGCAGCTAACCTTCATGTACCATGAGGAGATCAGAGGGTCACTCAGAGGCTTACGCTGGTTAACTTTTGGGATGACCTCTGCCTGGACGTCAATTTTTCCATCTGTTAGGTGGGGACAGCAGGACCCTGCCCTCTGGGTTGGAGGGGGTAGTTAGTTAACTCGAGGGGGGGAGTCACAGGTCCACAACCAAGCTTCATATCCTCCCCCTCCCCCAGAGACTCACCATACTTCCTGGGGGTCCACTGGGGCCAGGGGGGCCCACAGGCCCAGGAGTACCCTGTGCAGAGACAGAAGAAGTTTAGAAAGGCCCCATGTGTGATCTCAGACCTCCAAACCGGCCTCCCCCTCAGTTCACCATGACTGGCTGGAACACCTTCCAGCCCCACGTGCCCTCCAGAGACAGCCTGGCCCCCCTCTTGTGTGACCCTTGGAGACCCCAACCAGCCAGATCGCAAAAGAGTAGGCCTGGGGTGCAGAAGAGCTTAAAGAACTTTAAGATGCTCTAAGGTGCTCTGCAAGACCAAGACACAGGGTCAGGCTGTGGCTGCAGAGGTGGGAGGCACAGGAAAAGGAGGAAATGAAGAGCCAGCCGGAGAGGAAAGCTGGGCCTTTATCCGAGGTGCGTGGGGGATAAAGGAGCACTGAAAATAGAGCACACTCTTCAGACTTGAGTTGGAGAGAAACTATGAAGAAGTACAATGAAGAAAGGCAGATTGGAAAGGCACAGGCCATCCTTGGAGATCAGAGAAGGCAATGGCTAACGTGAGTTAGAGCGAAAAGAGGTCTTTCTGGAGAATGCATAAAGAGGATTGACCAGGGATGGTCAGGGGGAGAGAAAGGAGTTCATGGGATGATCCAGAGATCTGAATGGACCTCTGTTTTTGGTCTGGATTACCCTGAAGATGTTGGTGCTATTCACAGAAAGAAGGCACCCATCAGGGGAGCACGTGTGTGTGTGTGTGTGTGTGTGTGTGTGTGTGTGTGTGAGGCTCTGATTGGACAATCAGAATGTTTCCTGGAGGAAGTGTATAAACTGGATCTTGGTGATTGGGCAATGATTCCATGGAAGGAGAAATGGGTGTGGACATTCCAAGTGGGTCACCCCATGGACGTGGGGAAGCAGGGGGCTCTCTGCAGCATCTACACTGGCCGCTGCCCTTGTCTGAGCCTGTCCAGCTAAATGCATGGAAGGCATGGTCTGCGAGTGCTCACAGCAGGTACATTTGGCCTGTGGTATTAAGCAGACTGCATGCTTGTCTGCAGCACCTTCTCCTCCTCCGCTCACCACACTTCTGGGAGAGCCAATTAACCCTAACTAGGCGGAGCAGCTCCTCCTCCAGACCCCAGCTCTGCAGAGACGCAGAGGCAGAGCTTGAATCAGCTCCGGGGACAGGAGTGAACCCCACTGACAGCCACCACACCTCTAGACCCCACAGAAGTCTCCTGATTCTGGCCCAGATGGAGGGCAGAGCAGGACAGGAGGGCTCAGAAGCGTGTGCACGAAGGCACAGGCCTGGGCACCCTCCCCGATGGCAACTGTGGGTTAGGGCTGGAACGTCTGTGCGTGCATCTTACGACACATGAGCTTGGGATTTTAGAATATGTGTCTATGTACGTGGACACACTTCACAGGGTGATAAATGTCCCTTCACAGAGAGACATCTGTGTGTGTCCACGCGTGTATCACACATATGTGTACAGAGAAAGAGTCCTTCAGTGGCTTGGGTGTGTGGACAGAACCCTGGCATGCTGGAAACTTTTGGAGGCCAAAACTTCCTTAATGCTGCTGGCCTCCAGGCCTAGCCAAGCACCCAAGTACGGACAGCACTCCCTCGGCTGGCTCCTGCCTCTAGGCCTGGAGCTGTGGGAGCCCCAGAAGGCAGTGGGGACACGCACTCAGCACTGCCAGCAGCTCCGGGCACCCCGTCTTGTCCCTTGGCATGGGAAAGGAAAGGGCAGGTATGAGTGACCCTGGGCCACGCTGCCCTCCCCATGCAGGGACAGTGCAAGGACACCTGCACATCGGATCCTAGGGTCTAAGAGGGGCCAAAATCACCTTCTCCTGGCACTGCCCCTGTGCTTTGCATCTGAACTTTATTTCTCCCGCACATCACCCCGTTTTTACATAGATGAGGCTCACACCGCCAGCAGATAGACCCAGGGGTCACTCCAGCCCAGGGCCTGGCAGGGGCCCATGAGGGATGGCAGGGAGCAAAGGGCAAGAAAACAAGATCAGAGTGCTAACACACGGGCTGTCCCCAAACCAGGGGTGCCACCCCACTGGAGGGGGGCCTTCCTGCACCCGGAAACCCTTTGGAAAAGGCGGGGTGCCCCGGGCTGCCTGTGCTCAGGGACGGGAGGACAAGGCAACTGGGAGCTGCCTCAAGCCTTCCTGACTCAGTCAGGGCGTCCGGGGTGTGGAGGCTCCCCACAGGGCTGCTCATTGGGGCGCTTCCTGGAGAGCCACCAGCCCTGGTCCCTCAGCCCCTGGTGGTCCCTCCCGGAACAGCAGGCGGTGGGTGGGCGTGCAGGGGCCGGGTTGGGGAGAACAGAAGGGGGTGGCCGGGATTTCGGGATTTAATTACCGATGGTCCAGTGGGTCCCTGAGGTCCCGATTCTCCAGGAAGGCCCTGCGGTCCCTGCAGGGAAATTCCCAGTGAGTTAACCGGCTCCGGCCCTTCTGGGCAGCTGGGTGGGGGCGGGGGCCAGCGCAGAGGGGACAACCTGAGTCCGTCAGGGGCCTCGTTAGAGTCCTCAGGGAGGAGGGAGCCTCCACCCAGGTCAGCAGGGCTTGGGTCACGGGCCGCAGGGCACTCACCGGTTCCCCAGGTTCGCCCAGGTCACCCTTCTCTCCTCGGGACCTTTGTTGTTCCTGCTGGCACAGAAGCAGGGAGCACATCAGGCCTGCTCAGCGTCTGAACCTGCTCAGTCCCCGAGCCCGAAGGTTGTTCTCTCTTCCCTCCCCTGTCCTCCCACCCTGAACCATTCAAGTCTTAAAGGAAGCCAGACCCCAGACTGGGCCAAGTCCCTAGCTGTAGCCCCTCTCTCTCTGACACCAGGCACGGTGTGAGCTGGATGGTTGGCTCGGCTCCTGTCCCCTCCAGCCCATAACTCGGCTCGGGGGAGAGCAACAGTGACCAACTGTGACAGGGCAGACGCCAAGGGGAAGGGTCTTCCCCAGTGGACAGGCCCAACCCCATTCTCGTGCTGATGGAGAAGCTGGGGGCCGGCATGTTGCAAAGGTGGCCCAGCCTTTGGGGACAGGCTGGGAATTGCACTCTGGACTCTGGGTGACCACGGAGGTCATGGGCACAGGCTGCAGACGGGTGGGTGTGCTGTGCTCCCACAGCCCACGCTGGGGTATTCCCAGGTGGGTCGAGGCTCAGTCCCCTGAAGCTGCTGGTGACACCTGAAGTGTCCCCCACTTCACAGGAGGTAGGACAGCATGAGACCCTGTGATTCGGAGGCACAGGGAGAAGAGGAGCAGGCAGCCAGCTATGGCCAGGGCAGACCTAGGAGGGCGCAGTCTCCACCTTCCAGCAGGCAAAGGGTAGAGCAGGGGGGCACGGAGGAAGCAGCCTCAGCCTCAGAGCAGGCCGATTGCTTGGAATGCTGCCTTCCCAGTCCCTGGCCACGTGACATCATGCAACAGAGCTACCTACAAGACTCAGTTTCCAGATCTGCCAAAGGAATATTTGGTCTCTGCTCCACCCAGGGTGAGGTTTGGTGGCACAGACAAGGTGCAACAAAGATGAGCCAAAAGCAGGAGGTGGTGCAGCCCTGAGGAGCCCGGAGAGCAGAGTAACAGCCAAAGCCTGCACCTCCAGGAAGGCTGAGCACAGCTCTTCCCAAAGCAACAGGATGTAGAGCTGTCCAAAAGTGCCATGGGTGGCTTAGGGATGGGCGCCCGATCCCCAGAAAGACTAGGTAGAGGAGGCACAGTCAGCTGCTTTGAAGGTAGAAGGGCGCCCTTTAGGAGGGGCTTGAGAGCAAAGGCTTGGGGTCCAGGAGATTTGGGGAGAGCCCTGGTCACACCTGGAAAAGACGAGCGTGTGCGACGGCTGTCCTAACCCTGAAGGCGGTGGGAAGCCTGCAGAGAAGGACGCTGCCCTTTGGTGGTTTGCAGGCTGCTCTCTCTGTCCATGCATGGGCACAGTTCCAAGGCCGTGACACAGCCACACCTGCCTGTCCTGTCCTCCCGAGCTGCCCGGCCATGGCCCACTTAGCATCTGCATGGCTGGGTGGGCAGGCCACCCCCTTGGAAGCATGTGGTGTGGAAGCTACAGTGGCGCCAACTAAGTGCATCATCCTGCAAAGGGCGTTGCAGTGCCTGACACAGGGTTTGCAACAGAGGCGGGCTCCTTCCCTCTTCTAAAATCTCTGCTTCCAGCCAGCCTGGAGAAGGCACGTCCCGCCCTGCACACGAGGAACGACAATTCCAGGACTTCCCACGGCGAGGATTTGCAAAATGCGTTGGTCCTCAAGTCACTGGCTCGTGAGATCATTCCAGGCTAACCACACGGGGGACGTTACAAACTCTTTTCTGCTGCCAGTGTGGCGGTAAATTCCACAGAAAGGTTTGGGGGCCTGTGGGTGGTCAGCCCAGGCAGGGGAGAGACCCCGGAACTCACAGGATTGATGGTCAAGCTGCCCTCCCCACCCCAGGCCTGGGCAAGCCGCTCACCCCGCCCACCGCATAGGGCGCAGGTTCCGTTGCGAGCTGCCGAGTGCGTGGGCACCACCGGCTGCCTTCTCCTCCCACAGCCCCACTTGGTGAGCTGAGCAGCTCCAGCCCTGTGGGCTCACAGCCTTGGACGGGGCGCCCGGGAACTAAGGCTCGGAACCACCTACCGACCCCCAGTCCCAAAGCCCTTCCAGAGTTCTGAGCTGTAACCGCCCCTCGCCGGGGGCTGCCTGCCCTCTTCCTCCAGATGAGAACCGGGGCCCTTTCCCATCTGCACTTTCCAGGCAGGCGGTTAAGGGCCCTGCCCCCCACAAGGCAGCTGTCACTAGAGCCACCCACCATCCACACAAGCGGCTGCGTCCAGACGTGGGAGCTGAGGGACTTGGGTCTCCAGCCCTCCTTCTTCTTTCTGTTCTCTTTCTTAATCACTCAATCGCCCCCTCCCCTGCCTCCTTCTGCTCTGCAGGGACTGAAGGTGCACGCTGGAGCTGAGCAGAGAGAGGTCAAACAGAACACCACCTTCAAAGCCATCGATGCAAATGGCTGCCATGGCACTGGAGACAGCCCCAGAGATTCGTGTAATAGTCCACAATGAATATTTATCTTTTAAAAAACAAAAGACACAGTTTCCTAGTTTTGCGCCTACAAGTGACTTCCTGGGCCCACGGAGTCGCTGACCCTGCAAAGGATGAGAGGGAGGCCAGGAGGCCAGGAGTCCAGGCACACCCACAGGCCTGCCCCAGCTCCGTCCCGTCCGTTACAGGTGAGCTCCTCCCAGGAGAGGTTGGGCAGACAGGTCCCCTTGAGCAGGTGGCAGAGGGAGGTTGGGGAGAGGAGGGAATGCACAGGCGAAGGCAGCTGGCAGAGCAGCCTCCAGTCCCAGCTCCCAGGCGGGGCCCATGCCCGCCCTACATCCCTACATGACCCATGCACGTCGGCCCCCCTCAGGGATGGTTGGGTTGGGAGAGGACACTGCGAGGTCACGGGAGGACAGCGCGAGGACATAGGAGGACAGTGCGAGGTCATAGGAGGACAGCGTAAGGTCACGGGAGGACAGCGCGAGGCCACAGAAGGGCAGTACAAGGACACGGGAGACCACGGGAGGACAGTATGAGGACACAGGAGGACAGTGCGAGGTCACGAAAAGGCAGCACGAGGACACAGGAGGCCACGGGAGGACAGCAAGAGGACACGGGAGGACAGCGCGAGGCCACAGAAGGACAGTACAAGGACACGGGAGGACACGGGAGGACAGCAAGAGGACACGGGAGGACAGTGCGAGGTCACAGGAGGACACAGGAGGACCGCGTGAAGACAGTGTGAGTGAGCGCGGCGCCTGCCCCCGGGGCGCCCTCAGCCTGCTGCTCTTTGGAGAGGGTTAGGGTTGGGAAGAGGTTGCAGTGGTGACAAGGCTTGGCAGGAGCTGCGGGCTCCCCTCTTAGGCCTGCGCCCCGTCCAGTCCAGGCACCCCAGCTCTGAGCCACTTCACTGCCCAGGACCGCGTGTCTGTCTGCGCCTCCCTCCCACTCTGTAACGTCCCACCACCTCAAATACTCTTCTCAAAGCCACCAGCCACTCCCCAAACCCCAAGCCCAGGAGTCTTTCAGGAAGGGTGAGTGGGCAAGGGTCAGGGGAGGGTCTGGTGTCCCTCACTCCAAGCCCAGTGGACAGCCTGCAGGGGGAGGGAGCCCGAAGGGGGAACAGCCCAGAG
>PVIY010027844.1:0-28114 GCA_004026745.1 Myrmecophaga tridactyla | reverse complement strand
TGAAGCACGACCAGCCAGCATCACGAGGGCCTCCTCAGAGCGTGTGAGTGATGACTCACTGTAAATACAGGAGTCCCATGGGACTCAGGGCTGCACTGTGATCCAGAGAAGAGAGTGGGAGCTGAGAAAACTGGGTACCATCCGTGGCTCTGTGTGAGCTAGTGAAGGTCACTCAACCTCTCTGTGCCAAAATTTCCTCACATATGGCATAGAGTACACCATCCAGATTCAGCATCCTCGGTTCTGGGATCTAAGTGCACGTTGGTTTGCCCTTAATTTCCATTTAAGTCATGAAGGGAAAAGGGAAGTCAGCCATGAGGCAGAGAGTCTTCTGAAACACATCCCAGCATCCAAAACCGACTTCGGTGCTGGTGCTGACTTGCCTGGGTTTCCCATCCCCATGTCTCGGCAGGGTCCATGACAATGTTATCACTTTTTAAAACATATGCCTAAACTAGTTCCCATTCCAGACAACTGGCAGGTGCCCAGTTAATAGATTATTCCACCAGACAGTTGAATGCATTGGCCATTGGTCAAAAATGAGGTCATTACAATCCTACGTGCTATAACTGGAAAGCCTGATGAGAAACAACTGTCTATTTCTTTAACGAATAGCAGTCCATATTCCAGAACCCTTAAATTTGCCTTGCTTGGTGTGTGGTTCAAGAGCAAAAGGGAATTTTGTTCAAGGTCAAGTTGCTTTTGTTCTCTGGACTCAAATTTTGTGTGTCCGTGAATGTTTCTCATCAGCGAGTCCCCAACCAGATTCTGCTGGATCTGTGGGGATTTCTGTCCAATACTGCCAACCCCCTGGTCTTTCTCTCAAACCTGCACAGTCAGAATGAATGGGTCAGAGACTCCTTTCCCAGCTATCTGGATTCCAGTTTAATTTTACTCATGCACATACGCTACTGGATATGGAGAATCTGAAGCTTGTGTTTAAAAAAAAAAAAAAAAAGGTCTAAGGAACACAGAGCTATTATTATGCAATGTCTCTCCAGCACACAGGCATTCACAGGCCAAACCATCCTTGCTAACCTGCTGCAGGTAAAACATACACAGTAATTTTACCAGGGATTCATCTACATTCCTTTGTCAAGTATTTAATGCTTCCCTAAACATGTTCCTCCTTGCAAACAGAAAATTCCAGGAGGAAAACTTTCAAAGCCACAATTTCTTTTCAGCTGCAACCCTTCCTTCCTTCTTCCCAAGAAGATCTGACTGAACTTGCAACCTGACCCCCCACCCCTGGGCTGGGTCCTCCCCGCAGGCATTGTGCGATCCCTTGCCAGCTGCAGCCTGTGAAGACAGAATACCTGCGAACCGCTGCCAAAACAGGAAGGTCGGCGCCTCTCTGCAGGGAGACCTGGGGTGTGTCCGTCTCCCAGGCCACTGCAGATAAGAGTCTAAGGGGCCAGGGGTTTTCCACACCCCCATTTGGGTTCCAGAACCTTTCCCTTTTACTTTCTCCCTTCTATTTGATTCATTCTTTACTCACTTACTTAACAAGAACATAATAAGCACCTACTGCATACACAAACAGCCCTGTGCTGGTGTATGGAGACACGAAGGCAATTGAGATATATCCCTATCCTGTTGTGACAGGTTACTCAGGAGGCAACTATAGCACTCTGGACGCCTCTGGAGCTCCCAGTGAAACTACAGAGGTAGTTTCACTGGGCCTGATCCCAGCAGGGTCTTGGGAGCCTTAGATTACATCATGACAAACAAAGTAAATGCAGGTTTAAGCAGGAGAAGGGGCAGCAGATCTATCCGCCCAACTCTGAGATTCGTCTCTCCCTTAACAAAAGCTAAGCACAAGCATGGGCAAAAGCCCCTTCCAGAGGCCTGCCTGAGCAGAGAGGGGGGCAGGCCAGGGCTCTCAACTCTGGCTGCATGGTAGAATCACCTGGAGGGCTTGAAAATACAGATGGCCAGGCGTGACCCCCCAAAGATGCTGATTTATTGGTCCGGGGAGGAGCCTGGGTCCTTTTTCCTTCTGAAGCTTTCTTCTAGCCCCAAGTATAGAGGCTGGGAGGCCTCATTTAGGACAGCCATCAACTGTTTCAAGAAAATATTGCTCCTCTCTGGACCAGAAAAGGGGCTGTTGTGGGTTCTTTCACCTCCCTGCGCTGCTGTTCCTGCCTCTGTGTGTGAAATGGGGAAAACCGCCTTGCCCAGCCTCCTTCACAGGGTCCTGGTGACGATCCCATGGGGTAGCATGTGTGAAAGCCCTCAGAGAACAGCATCACCCACCCCACCACCCCACAGCACAAAGGAAAGACCAGAATTCCACACTCTCCACACAAAGGATTTCATGTTTCCTCACAATACCTCTTTGGGCGGAGAGGAAGGGCTGAGCAAGCTGCCACGGGCCCAGGCTCTCTGGCCCTCAGAGGTCAGAAAAAGTCAGAATCACGACTCCACACAGAGGCCATCCTGGGCACTGCAGGCCCTTCCCAGCAGGCCTGCTGCCCTCGGCCGGAATACTTTCCCCTTGCAGAGCTCCACAGGGAGACACCCTCCTAGCATGGGAGCAAAGGCGCCTGCGGGGAACACTCAGGGAGATGAGCCTGGGAAGATGATTCTGTAGAGTCAGAGGTGAGCTGGGCAGCTCTCCTCGTCTTTGGAAGAGAAGGGTGCCTGGCACGGGGAGAGCCTGGGCAGCCGGGACATCATGAGGGGCAGGAGGGCCTCCCTCCTGGCAGTGCAAACTGGCCGCCTTCATCTGCTGGGGTGGAAGAGGCCGCCTGGTTTGACATCATATTTCACTTAGTGTGTTCATTCCCTGCACAAATATTCATTGAATGCCTACTATATGCCAGGCACTGAGCCTTCCCGGAAGGACCCAGGCCTCACCCTCAGTATTCACAAACGCAGACCTACTACGTGTCCCGGAGGGGCAACCAAAACATTTATGTATTCATCATGTCCTAAATGGAAAGGGGGCCATCACCTGAAGGGATTTGGGCATATGTTCTTTGGTAAAGAATATTGCCTTTAGTGTACCCACTCCGTATATGTGGAAATTTGTTAGAGAGGAATTTTTTTTAATGTAGAACAGTGAAAAATGCCTCATCTGGGGAATTAAAATCCATCTTAACAAATATGGCTCTACTGCTTCAACATCAGCACACTCTCCTCAAGCAATGTCAGCCCATCCCTCTGCTTTGTCCACTCCCACATTGCTTACGACTTTGTCTCTAGCCCTGATTGTGTGTCTGAGTTCTGGTCCATCATGCTTCATTGCCTACTACTTGTTTCCACTTGGGATTCCTCAGATTCCTCCACTGCCTTACCACCACCCCCTGCATCTGTTCACATCCTTCCCCTCTTCCAGTAAATGACCCCACCATCCAGCCATGCTGGTGCCAGGCCTTGTCTCTTCCCTCTGCCTCTTCCCCACAGCCCAATTCTGCCATCTTCATCGTTTTTTTTTTTTTTATCTGGCCTCTTTTTGCCATCCCCAGAGACCCTGCATCATCCCTTCTCTCCTGGATTACTGTAACAGCCTCTGTAATAAGTTTCCTGCTTCCATTCTTCATGCCTATCACAAGCCATTTTCCATACTGTGACCAGAGCAATCTCTCTAATATTTAAAACTGACAACCATGTTTCCCACTGCTCCTAGATAAAGGCCAAGCCCCTGAGTGCAGCTGCAGGACCTTCCATAAGCTGTATCTGCTCTCTGTGGCATCTATCTGTTATTGTTTCCCTCCTCACATCCAATGCTCTTGTTTTTACCAAGCACAGCAGGCTTTTGGGTCTTTGCACAAGGTGCCTTCTTCTCTGTGGAACATGCTTCCCTCTCTTCTTTCCCTGGCAACATCTCCTACTCCCTTAAAACTCAGCCCAGAGGTAACCTCCTTTGGAAAATCTTTCTTGACTGTCAGGCTAAGTTGAGAGTCTTCCTTGGGTCCCCCAGGTGGCCGGTGAACCTATATAGCAATTGTCTGTTTCCCTGTCTTGGTCTCATGTCACTGTGATCAGCTAGAATGAGTTAATGTGCAACATGCAATAAAGCAATAAATCTTAAAAATCTGTTGGGTGAAAAAGCAAATGGAAAATAGTTCATTCACTCAACATTCAAACATTTATCAGATGAATCCATGTGGTATGAATACATGTATGTAAATTTTCAAAGATGAAAAGCAATAGTCAAGATTGTTGTTCCATTTATAGAGCACAGGCAGAGTAGATTTAGAATATTTATTAAGGGCCCTAGGATTTTCAGAATAGTAAATGAGGACTGGCTTCAACTTAAACCCACCAGTTGCATGAGCCCCTTACAAGAGAGTCAGCCTCTTCTCTGAAGCTTTAAAACCAGGCATGGACTTGTCCTCTCTAGCCAGGAAAGTCCCAGATGACATCCTTTCCCATAGAAGGCTGTTTCATCTACCCTGAAAACACATTGTTCAGTGTAGATCTTCTGGATAACTTATTGTAGCTCTTCATTGCACCTGCTGCTTCACCTTGAACTTTTATGTTATGGAGATGGTTTCTTTCCTTGAACTTCATGAACCTCTGCTAGATTCAAACCTTTCTTCTGCAGCTTCCTCACCTCTCTCAGCCTTCACAGAACTGGAGAGAGTTAGACCTTGCTCTGGATTAGGCTTTGGCTTAAGGGAATGTTGTGGCTGGTGTGATCTTCCATCTAGACTACTTAAACCTTCTCAATATCAGCAACAAGGCTGTTTCACTTTCTTCTCATCCATGCATTCACTGGAGTAGCACTTTTAATTTCCTTGAAGACTTTTTCCTTGCATTCACAACTAGGCTAATTTCTTGGCACAAGAGGCCTATCTTTCAACCCATTTTGGATTTCAATATACCTTCCTCACTAAGCTTAACAATTCCTAGCTTTTGATTTAAAGTGAAAGATATGCTACTCTTCCTTTCACTTGAACACTTAGAGGCCATTGTAGGGTTATTAATTGCCCTAATAGTAATATTAATATTGTATCTCAAGGAATAGGGAAGCCTGAGGAAAGCTAAAGCGACGGGGGAATGGGCAGTCAGTGGAGCAGTCAGAGTGCATATAACATTCATCAAGTAAATTGACTGTCTTATATGGGCATGGTTTGTGGCACCCCAAAACAATTATAAGAGTAGCATCAGAAATCACTGATTATAAGATCACCATAAAAGATATGATAAGGAAAAATGTTGAAATATTGTAAAGAATTATCAAATGTTACACAGAGACACAAGTGAGCACCTGCTGTTGGAAAATGATGCTGATAGATTTGCTTTTTGCAGGGTTGCCACAAACATTCAATTTGTTAATAATGCAGTATTTCAACTCCTGGGGAAGATGGCGGAGTACAGGACTCCAGGACTCAGTCCCTCCACCAAAACAACTATTAAATAGGCAGAATTGTTTGGAACAACTATTTTGAAACTCCTGTGGCCAGAGAACGCTGTACAGCATCCAGGAAAAAGCAGGAGAAAGAGGCTGATAAATTACAGCAAAGAACTATAAATTGCTCTCTTTGTGCTGTGGTTACTGGTGCCCATCCCCCACTCTCACAGCAGGCTACTGGGGTCTCATTCCTGGCTAGTGGCTAGTGACAGAAAAAGACATAAAAATCCTCTTCCCCAAGAACAAGGGTGCGCATGCCATCATTGATCACAGCTTTTAATTTGCGAATTCAAATAGCTGGGTCCTGGCTCTGAGGGCAGCTATTGTTTAAACTCATCAAGGACAAAGATGGAAACAGCCATTGTTTCAACTCTCCTTAGACAGCGGAGGAAGTGGTGGAGGTTTAAAGATACAGTACTTCCTCAGGGCTGCAGGGGACAGTTAGCTGAAGGGCTGCATTTTCTGGGCAGGCCAGGAAAGCTCAGCTTTGGGGAGCCAGTAGAGAAGTTTTGGGCACCTTTCCTAATTCCCTCCACAGGGCACTTGAGCCAGTCTGCACCCCCCGTTTATGGGTCCCTGATCATTGTGGCTGGGAACGACCCACTTGGGAAAGTCCTCCCTAGGGGACCCTCCTTCCAGGAATAGCCCTCCAGGCAAAAGCAACATGAGATAACAAAGACAAAAGGAGTGCAAAAATCTAAAGAGGTGGGCAGTTTGGACAAAGGCCTGCTGGCTTCAGATACCCAGGAAAAGAAGGTTTGCCTGCTGGAAACAGAGGGGACAACCAAACTCCTGTAAACGGGGGAATTCCAAAACAACTAACAAGCAAAAGCCCAGGACAAGACAGAGACCCAGTAAGACAGGAAAAACGCTGCACAGTACATTCACCTTGGGCAGACCTTCCTGATAAGAGGCTGAAGCTCAAAACAATCTCTGTCTTATCACCAGCTGGATACAAAAACAAGAAACAGACATTCCAGGGAGTAAATCCTAACGTTAACATTTAAAAATTTTTCAATATACGGTGTGCAGCAAGAGTACAAGACAAACAAAGAAACAGGAAATGATGGACCATCCAAAGAAAGAGGATAAAAATACAGAAAACACCAAACATGAGTCTTCAATGGGGACATACCAAACAAAGCCTTTTAAAAAATGATCTTAAAAATGGTTAATGAGATGAAGGAAAGTAGAGAGAAAGAACCACAGGATATCAGGAAAACAATGAATGAACAATATGAGAGCAGAAGTAAAGAGATAGAAATTATATATAGGAACCAAACAGAACTACTGGAGTTGATCACAATAAATGAAATGAAGAGAGCTCAAGTGAGTTTCAAGAATAGATTGGAGCTGGCAGAAGAAAGAATCAGTGATTTTGAAATGAGAAGCACCTGAAATGAGTCAGGCTGAGGGGCAGAAAGAAAAAAAATGTTAAAGGCAAAAATAGCCTAAGACCCCTATGGGACACCATCAAGCACACCAATATACACATTATGGGAATCCTAGAAGGAAAAGAAAGAAAGGAAGGAACAATCAAAGAAATTATGACCGAGAACGTCCCAAACTTAGCAGAAGATGTGAATATGCACATCCAAGAAGCTGAGAGAACACCACACAGGAAAGCATGAGGAAAAATACATCTCATTATATATTGATTATGCTATAAAATGCAAAGACAAGGAGAGAGTTCTGAAAGCTGCAAGAGAAAAGCAACATGTTACATACAAGGGTGTGCCAATATGATTGAGTGCCGATTTTTCATGACAAACCATGAGGCAAGAAAGCAGTGAGTTAAAATACTTAAAAGTGTTGAAGGAAAACAACTACCAGCCAAAAATTTTATATCTAGTGAGACTCTCTTTTAAAAATGAGGAAAGGTTAAGATATTCTCAGATAAACAAAAGCTGAGTGAGTATATCACCATTAGACCTCCCCTACAAGCAAAGCCTAAGGGAGTTCTTCAGACTGAAACAAAACAGTGGCACAAAGAAGCATAAGAAAATAAAGACCTGTGGTAAAGGTAACCATTTGTGTAATTATAAATGCCAGTATTATTATATTGTAGTGTTGGGTATGTAACTCCACTTCTTATTTCCTATGGGTGCTAAAATGGAAATGCATAAAAGTAATGATAAATCTATGTTTTTTTGGACATACAAAGATATAAGTAGTAACAAGTACAAAAAAAAGGTGAAGGAATAGAGGAGTATAGGAAAAGTATATGTGCAGGCAATTGAAGTTAAGTTGGTATCAAATCAAATATAATAGTTATATATTTAGAACATTACATTTTAACCCTATTGTAATCACAGGTAAATCAAATGAAAAATATATCCAGAAGAAATGAATAGGCACTTAATATGGTAGAAAACAAGAAAGCAAATAAATATAAAAGTAAGGTTTAACAGAAATCAGGGACAAAAGAATGTTATAAGACATGCAAAGACTAAATAGAAAAATGACAAGAGAAAGCCTTGCATTATCAGTAGTGACTTTAAATGTAAGTGAATTAAACTCTCCAGTCAAAAGGCAGAGATTGGGAGAATGGATTAAAAAAAAAAAGCATGACCCAACCATATGCTGCCTGCCAGAGACTCACCATGATGTCAATGAAACAAGCAGGTTGACAGTGAAAGGATGAGAAAAACACTTATAGCAGCAAACAGTAACTAAAAGAGTGCTGGGGTAGCTTTACTAATATAGGGTAAAGTAAACTTTACAGAAAAAAGTTATGACGGACAAAGATAGTCATTACATACTGATAAAGGGGGAAATTAAACAGGAAGATGTAACAATGATAAATATATATATGCACCTAGCAGCAGAACCCCAAAATATTTTAAACAAATACCGACAGATTTGAAGGGAGAAATTGACAGTTCTACATTAAAAGTAGGAGATTTTAACATACCACTCTCAGTAATGAATAGAACATCTACACAGAAGATCAATAAGGAAATGCAGGACTTGAATGATTCACTAAACCTAAGAGACATATTTAGAACTCTGTACCCAACAAAAACAGAATAGACATTCTTCTATTGTGCACATTTCATTCTCCAGGATAGAACATAGGTTGGGCCACAAAGCAAGTCACAATAATCAAAACTATCGAATTGCAGAATGTGTATTCTCTGACCACAATGGAATGAAGATAGAAATCAAAATGGGGGGAAAAGGAAAAATTCACAAGCATTTGGAAATTAAACAACATACTCTTAATTTTTGGACATACAAAGATATAAGTAGGAAATTAGAAGCAAAATTAGCAACTATCTTGAGGTGAGTGAAAATGAAAATACAACATACCAAAACTTTTGGGATGCAGCAAAGGCAGTACTGAGAGGGAAATTTATAGCTCTAAATGCTTACATTTATGAAGAAGAAAGACTTCAAATCAGAAACCTAACCTCAAAACCGATCAAACTAGAAAAAACAAAAGCAAACTAAAGTAAGCAGAATGAAAGAAATAACAAAGATTAGAGAGGAGACAAATGAAATAGAAATTTAAAAATTCAATCAACAAGACAAAAAGTTGGTTCTTTGAAAAGATCAACAAAGTCAAAAAACCTTTATCTAGACTGGCAAAGAATAAAAGAGAGAGAATACAAATAATGAAAAAGAGGGCATGACCAATGACCCCAATGAAATTAAAAGGACTATTAGTTGATATTATGGACAACTATTTGCCAATAAATTAGATAATCTAGATGAAATGGAAAAATTCATAGAAACACAAACTACCTATATTGATGCAAGAAGAAATAAAAGATCTCAACAAACCAATTCCTAGTAAAGAGATTGAATCAGTCATCAAAAACCTCCCAACAAAGGAAAGCCCAGGATTAGATTATTACCAAATATTCTGTGAAGAAATATCTCCAGTTCTTCAGAAACTCTTCCAAAAAATTGAATAGAAGGGAAAACTCCCTAATTCATTCAAGGCCAATATCACCTTCATACCAAAGCCCAAAAGGATACCAAAAAAAGAACACTACAGACCAATATCTCTCATGAAAATAGATGCAAAAATCTCAACAAAATACTAGCAAACTGAATTCAACAACCATTAAAATAATTATTCATCATGATCAAGGGGATTTATCCCAGGTATGTAAGGTTGGTTCAAAACAAGAATTCAGTTTATGGAATACACCACATTAACAGAATGAAGGGAGGAAAAAAACATGATCATCTCAATCAATGCAGAAAAGTATTGACAAAATACAGCACCCTTTCTTGATAAAAACACTTAGAACAGTAGGAATAGAAGGAAACTTCCTCAACATGATAAGGCCATGTTTTAGTTTCCTAATGCTGCTGGAATACAATATATCCAAAATGGGTTGGCTTTAATAAAGGGGATTTGCCAAGCTACAAGTTTACAGTTCTAAGGCCATAAAAATGTCTAAACTAAGGCACCCAGAGAAAGATACCCAGACTCAAGAAAGGCCAATGACATCTGGAACACCTCTGACCAAAGAGAAGACATGTGGATAGCATCTGCTTGTCCTTTGGCTTCTGGTTTCAAACAGCTTCCCCAGGGGCACTTTCTTTTTGCATCTCCAAATGTCTCTGTCTGTATTGGCTCTGAAGGTTTTTTCAATATGGCTCCCTCTTAAAGGACTCCAGTAAACAGATTAAGACCCACCTTGAATGGCCGAAGACACATCTCCATAGAAACCACCTAATCAAAAAGGTCCCATCCACAATTGGGTAGGCCACATCTCCATGGAAGCAACTTAATAAAAAAGATCCCACCCTACAATATTAAATCAGGATTAAAGAACCCTACAATATTAAATCAGGATTAAAGAACACAATTTCAAACTGGCACAGGCCATACATGGAAAGCCCACAGCTGACATCCTACTTAATGGTGAAAGACTGAAAGATTTTCCTCCAAGATCAGGAACAAGACAAGGATGCCCATTATCACCACCGTTATTCAACATTGTACTGGAAGTTCTCAGCAGAGCAATTAGGCAAGAAAAGAAATAAAAGGCATCCACATTGGAAAGGAAGAAGAAAACTTTCCCTATTTGCAAATGATAAGATCCCGTATAAAGAAAATCCTGAAGAGTCTACTACAAAGCTACTAGAGAAGATAAATGAATTCAATAAAGGGGCAATACAAGGTCATCTCCCCCAAATTAGTACTGTTTCTACACACAAGCAAAAAACAATCAGAAGAAGAAATCAAGAAAAAAAATCCATTCACTGCAGCAAGTAGAAGAATCAAATATCAGGAATGAACTTAACTAAAGATGTAAAAGACTTGTACTCAGAAAACTACAAAACATGGTTAAAAGAAATTAAATAAGACTTAAATAAATGGGAGCATATTCCATATTCATGGATTGGAGGACTAAATATCATTAAAATTTCAGTACTACCCAAAGCAATTGATAGATTCAATGCATTCCTAATAAAAATTCCAACAACTTTCTTTGCAGAAATGGAAAAGCCAAACATCAAATTTATATGGAAGGGCAAGGGTTCCCAAATACCTAGTCATTCTGAAAAAGAAGAATGAAGTGGGAGAACTCACATTTCCCAATCTTAAAACTTATTACAAAACCACAGTAATTAAAACTGCATGGTACTGGCCTAAGGATAGACATATAGACTGATGGAATCAAATCGACAGCTCAGAAATCAGTGCTGTACATTTATGGTCAACTGATTTGTGACAAGGTAGCAAAGAGCACTCAATTGGAAAAGAATACTCTCTTCAACAAATGGTGCTGAGAAAACTGGATCTCTGCTTGGAAAAAAAAAAAAGGAGGACCCCTACCTCATACCATATACAAAAACCAATTCAAAATGGATCAAAGGCCTAAATATAAATGTTAGAACTATCAAACTCTAAGAAGAAAATATAAGGAAACATCTTCAGGATCTTGTGTTAGTCAGAGGTTTCTTAGGCTTTATACCTGTGCTGGTTTGAAAGGATGTATGTAGAAAAGGCATGTTTTACTCAACATCCCATTTCATAAAGGTAGAATAATCCCTATTCAATACTTTATTTTGAAACTGTAATCAGATCATCTTCCTGGAGATGTGATTTAATCAAGAGTGGTTGTTAAGCTGGATTAGGTAGAGGCGTGTCTCCACCCATTTGGGCGGGTCTTGATTGGTTTACTGGAGCCTATAAAAGAGGAAACATTTTGGAGAATGAGAGATTCAGAGAAAGCAGAGCAGAATGACACAGCCACTAGAAGCAGAGTCCACCAGCCAGTAACCTTTGGAGATGAAGAAGGAAAATGCTTCCTGGGGAGCTTCATGAAACAGGAAGCCAGGAGAGAAAGCTAGCAGATAATTCCGTGTTTGCCACATGCCCTTCCAGATGAGAGAGAAATTCTGACTGTGTTCGCCATGTGCCCTTCCACTTAAGAGAGAAACCCTGAACTTCATTGGCTTTCTTGAACCAAGGTATCTTTCCCTGGATCCCTTTGATTGGACATTTCTATAGACTTGTTTTAACTGGGGCATTTTCTTGGCCTTAGAACTGTAAACTAGAAACTTATTAAATTCCCCCTTTTAAAAGCCATTCGTTTCTGGTATATTGCATCCCAGCAGCTAGCAAACTAGAACAATACCCAAAGTACAAGGAACAGAAAAAAAAAAGATAAATGGGACCTCATCAAAACAAAAAACTTTTGTTCTTCAAAGATCTTTGTTTTAGTTTGTTAGCTGCCGGAATGCAACACACGTAATGCCACTAGGAACACTGACGTACAAACATCTGTTCAAGAGAGCCCCTGCTTTCAATTCTTTGGGGGTATATATCAAGTAGTGGAATTACCAGGTCATATGGTACTTCTATTCTTAGCCTCTGAGGAAATGCCAAACTGTCCTCCACAGTAGCTGCACCATTTTACATTGCCACTGGCAATGAAGGAGTGTTCCTATTTCTCTACATCTTCGCCAATAATTATTTTCCGTTTCTTTTTAAATAGCAATCATCTTAATGTGTGTAATATGGCATCTCATTGTGGTTTTTTTAGTTTTGTTTTTTGTTTTACATGGGCAAGCACCGGGAAACGAACCCATGTCTCCAGCATGGCAGGTGAGAACTCTGCCTGCTGAGCCACTATGACCTGCCCTTGTTGTGTTTTTGATTTGTATTTCCCTATGGCTAACGATGTTTAGCATCTTTTCATGTGCTTTCTGGCCATTTGTATATCTTCTTTGGAGGGACATCTGTTCAAGTCTTTTGCCCATTTTTAAATTGGGTTGTTCCTAGTGGCATTATTCACAATTGCCAAAAGATGGAAGCAACCCAAGTGTCACTCAACCTATGAATGGATAAATAAAATATATATACACACAATGGGAAATTATTATGCTTTAAAAAGGAATGAAGTTCCGAAATCATGATAAACCTTCAGAATATAAGCTAATTATTTGCTCATTGGATTTTTTTTTTGGTGGGGGGAAATGAGGTTGGAGTAAATAAAGGGAAAAGGGAGAAATTGAGGCGTTTGGCTTTGCTTGTCTTGAATTTGAGGTGATGACCAGACATCAAGTAGAGAGCCAATGAGGGCTGGCAATATAGGGATGTGCTAGTTTGAAGCTGTTATGTGTCTCAGAAAAGGACGGATTCTTTTAATCCTTTCCTGTGGATGCAGACCTATTGCGAGTGGGAACTTTTGGTTAGGTTATTTCAAGTGAGATGTGACTCACATCTTCTTCTTCTAACAGGATAAAGGAGAGAAAAAGTCAAGAAAGCTTAGAGAGAGAAACACCAGAGGAGCTGAGAGAGAAAAGCCCTGGAGAAGCAAGCAAAGGCCCACAAAAGCTGAGAAAGCCACTGAAGCCCAAAGGTGAAAGCAACGAAACCTGGGAGTGAAGGACCAATAGATGCTGGCCGTGTGCCTTCCTATGTGACAGAGGAACCCCAGATACCAGCAGCCTTTATTCAGAGAAGGTATCCTCCTGTTGATGTCTTAATTGGATATTTTCATGGCCTTAGAATTGTAATTTGTAAGCTAAGAAATCAGCATTGTTAAAAGCCAATCCATTTCTAGCATACTGCATTTCAGCAGCTTTAGCAAACCAAAACAAGGTGCTAAATTCAACAAAGCTGGAGAAGCAGAGATGAGAGCCAACTGAGCAGGAGGGATGGAGGCAGGCTACCTCTGAGGGAGAGAGCACAAAGGAGGGCACCGATAGCAGAGGACTGAGCCCCATGGTCCCCCTATTCACTTTAGGGGACAGAAGGACCTAGAAGGAAGCCAAGACAGTGTTGTGTTGCAGAAGAAATAGGAAAAGACCATTTCAAATCAGCATAGGTGGGCCAATGGTGGCAAAAGTGGTCAAGAAGAATAAGAAATAAGAAAAGTTCCTGGATTTGGAATCAAGAGGTCACTGAGACTTCAGAGAGAGCCATTTCAACAGAGTATGAAATTCAGCAGAGGCAGGCATGCTTGTCCTACCCCTTTGCCTAGCTCCCTAGCAGTGATCTTGGCCTTCTTATAGCCAAGTGCAAACCTCATCCTCCACCCAGTAGCTATTAGCTCTGCTATTCCAGAACCAGCTCCTACCTGCTGGAAACAGTGCAAGAAAAACCTGTGCCTGTCCCTGCTGTGCTCTGTCCAACAGACCTGCCCCACAGCAAAGGCAAAGTGCCAAAGGAGAGCAGAGAGTGCGATATGGGCCTTTGAGTAGAGGGTACTACAGAGGGATGCCAGGCAACAGTCTTCCTAGATGTCCAAAGATGTTAAGCTTGGAGATGCATCATTTCCTTTTTAAATGCAGAAAGTAGAATTAAAATGTACTGCATGGCACTTTATTTTCTAAAATGTATTTTCTCTATATTTGCCTGACTTCAGTAGCAATAAAATCACTTTGGCATGATACTCATCTTACATAAATGAAAATAGGAGCCAACAAAATGGCATTTTAGGAGCTTAAGCCAAACAATGCTGACAGTGTCTTGTTTAAATTAAGTTGTCATGGTATTTAGCTTTTTATAATGATGAAGCTCTGTGTCACTGCCTTGGGCAATGATGCTTATTTTGGAAGAAACAGGAAAGAGGTGGGGAGAAGAAACAGGGGCCCGTACTGGTTGCTACAGGCTAAGGAATCTGAAGATAAAGAAATGGAGGCAGTGAGTAAGAACTACTTTTATTGTAAGTTTGGAGATGAGAGATGTAGCATCATAGCCTGAGATGGAAGGACACAGTGGAGGGATAGATGTGCTAGGTGAAAAACATGGAGGTTAAATAAAAGTCTGGGGTGGGCCATGGTAGCTCAGCAGATAGAGTTCTTGCCTGCCATGCCGGAGACCTGGGTTCGATTCCCAGTGCCTGCCCATGCAAATAAATAAATAAATAAATAAACAAACAAATAAATAAAAGTCTGCATTCTGTGACTCCCCCAGTCATTCCCCCCATATCCACCCTGCTCTCAGAACTGTGGCTGTCAGGCATGCCCCTGGCAGGAGACTGGAGAGTCCTCTGAAATACATGAACTGTACTAGAAGGACCTACAGAAAATGGCATTTGGGAGTCTCCTAATTAATGGTGCAACTTGCCACAGGACCACCCCACAGTGATGGGTCCCTATCCCAGCTGCCAACCACTTTGACCATAAGCAAAGCTCTGATGCAGCCTTTCAGGGTTTCAGCATTACATAGGAATAAACAACCAAGGACCACCAGACATTTGAAAGGAGCTTCCTGTGATTGGCAGAGAACAAAACATGATTACAGAAAAAAAAAGAGGGAGAGGGAGAGGGAGAGAGAGACAGAGACAGAGAGAGAGAGAGACAGACAGAGAGCGAGTGAGCGAGAGAGAGACCTACAATAAAGAGAGCAAGAGAAAATGTCAAAAGAAAATAAAAACCCTATAATTTACAGCCTCAAAAAATCAGAAGGAGATATTATGTCCATGAAACAAGAACAGTATGTAATTTTTAAATTATCAGAGAATAACAGAGTTCTTATATTTTAAATCTAAGATAATTAAACTAAAAATTCAATGGAAAGCTTATAAATAAAGTTGAGGAAATAAAGTAGGAAGGGAAAAGAGGATAAATTATCCTCTGGCCACCCAGCCAGACTGGAAGAGGAAAGGGAAGACCAAGGAGAACAGCTCAACACAGGGAGCACTGGGAAAAATATCTGTAAGCACTTGAAAGTTCTCTGGAACATTTAAGGGGAAAAATGGTACAAACTTGGAAAATAATCAAACGAATAAAATGGGGTGTGGTGGGTTGACTGGTGCCCCCCCAAAATATATCCACATCCCAACCCAAATAAAGTGAATGTGATCTTATTTGGATAAAGAGTCTTTGCATATGTAAGTGAAGGATCTCGAGATCCAATCACTCTTGATGAGCCAGTTGCGACCTATGTGTTTTACAAATTGAAGGTTTGTGACAATTCTGCATTGAGCAGGTATATTAGCACAATTTTCCAACAGTATGTGTTCACTTTGTGTCTCCATGTCACCTTTTCATTAAGGTATGTACATTGTTGTTGTTTTAAAATCATAACCTATTCCACACTTAATAGGTTAGAGTATAGTATAAACATAACCGTTATATGCACTGGGAAACCAAAATTTTGTTTGACTGGCCTTATTGTGATATTTGTTGTGTTGCAGTGGTCTAGAATGAAATTGGTGATATCTTCAAAGCATGCTTTATTAAAATTGACTTTTAAATGGCAAATAACATATTAGAACATTTTTTCAGCATATTAAATAAACATTGCCTAGGACTAATAAAACCTAAACAAATACTTTTGTGTTGAAGTAGATGTTATGCGAGAAGAACATCTATAAATCATTAAAAAGTAAAACAACTTGACTTCTGAGAAGATGGCCAACTAGAGTAGTAGCTCGAGATTAGCCCTACTCCATGGAAAAGTTAGAGAAGGGACAGGAGAGCGACTGAGGTGGCGATTTGGGAATGGGGCTGACCTGGGAGAGCCTCCTGACCACATGCAGCAGCCCTAGTTGCAGAGGCCGAGGAACTGAGAGGCAGAAAGCTGGAGCCTGGTGCAGAGGCACAGAGCCTACGGGAGTGCACAGATGGGAGCCAGGGACTATGAAGTAAGCCAGGCCATGTTCCTTGGGTGCACTACCCTCACCAGCACAGCCCCGTGAACAGTGACTCACCCCACACCTCACACACCTGAACCCCATCACCTGCTCCCACTTCCCATGTTCCAGGTGCCCCCATCCCACTAGCCCCTAGTGCACATACCTGCCCCAACCCACCCCAAATGCAGCCCAACCCCCCTCTCCTGCACCCCTTCCAAGCACTAGATCCCCCTCCTGAGCACTAGATCCCCCTCCCTGTTCCCTGCAGGGTGTTGCCAGAGCATAAAGGCTGCCGGCACTAACCTCCATATCTAGGCTACCCCCACCCCCTTTGCCCATAGTGTTGCACAGCCTCACCCTGCCCTCCCTGAGCTCAGCACATCCATTTATGGCACTCCCAGGCCCACGCATGCACACAGCCCCCAATCACATGATTCAGCTCTGGGAATCAAATTTTACAGCAGTCCTAGAACCACACATGCACACGGCCCTCAGCCTCACTTTCTCAGCTCTGAGAAGTGTGGACTTGCACAGCTGGGTCACACCTGTCCCTAATCCATGAAGGCGTAATGCCAATCTGGTGCCACAGCTCTACACGTGCACACAAAGAGCCCCGTGTCTTAGACCAGTGCACACCAGGTTACACCCCTCAGACCAGCGCACTGCACAGCTACATCCTCCCTGGCCTCTGAGAGCTCACATTCACAAGCATCAGTGTAATATCTCCAACCTGCACCCATATCTGCCCTGAAACAAATCACTGTACTGAGTGCTCCACCCTGTGCCCTGCTCCCTGCTGTACAACCATCCCGCAAACACAAGGTCTTAGACTACTGAAAGAAATCAACTCCCAAAGCAAATCAATCAAGATATTTACATGCGACAAAGACAGCAGAAGATCACTAAGTATATCACAATGCAGACAGATATAGCCCTGCCTAATGACCAAATTAAAACACCAGAGGAGATACAGACATTGGAACAACTAATCAAAGATGTTCACACAACTCTACTTAATAAATAAGTGGGATAGCAAATGACATAAAGGAGATCAAGAAGACAGTAAAAGAGCACAAAGAGGAATTTGAAAGAATAAATAGAAAAATAGCCGAAACCACAGAGATTAAAGACTCTGTGGACCAAATAAAAAACATACTAGAGGCACACAACACCAGATTTGAAGAGACAGAAGAAGGATTAAGTGATAGAGAGGACAGGATAATTGACTTTGAAGACTCAAAACAGCAAATGGCAAAAAGAATGGAAAAAATTGAATGGGAACTCAGGGAAATGATAGACAAAACAAAGCACACAAATATAAAAACCACTGATGTCCCAGAAGGAGAAGAGAGGAGTAAAGGGCTAGGAAGAGTAGGGATGCATTACCACAGACCCTGAAGAAATAAAAGAAATCATAAGAGGATACCATGAACAATTATACGCCAGCAAACTAGACAACTTAGATGAAATGGACAAATTCCTGGAGGTACACAAACAGGTTACACTGACTCAGGACGAAATAGATCTCAACAAACCAATCACAAGTAAAAAGATTCAATCAGTCATCAAAAATCTTCCTACAAAGAAAAGCCCTGGGCTTTTTTAAATTCACAGGGGAATTTTATCAAACATTCCAGAAAGAACTAACACCAATCCTGCTCAAACTCTTCCAAAATACTGAGGAAAAAGGAACCCTACCTAACTCATTTTATGAAGCTAATCTCATTTTAATACCTAAACTAGGTAAAGATGCTATAAGAAAGGAAAACTACAGGCCAATCTCCTCATGAACATAGATGCAAAAATTCTCAATAAAATGTGAGCAAATCGAATCCAACAGCACATTAAAAGAATTACACACCATGACCAAGTGGGGTTTATACCAGGAATGCAAGGATGGTTCAACTCAAGAAAACCAATTAATGTAATTCAGCACATTAACAAATCAAAAGAGAAAAATCACATGATCATCTCAATAGATGCTGAAAAAGCATCTGACAAAATTCAGCATCCTTTTCTGATAAAAACATTCCAAAAGATAGGAATCAAAGGTAACTATCTCAATATATAAAGGGAATATATGAAAAACCAATAGCCAGCATCATACTCAATGGAGAGAGACTGAAAGTCTTTCCCCTAAGTACAGGTATAAGACAAGGATGCCCATTGTCACCACTATTATTCAACATTGTGCTGGAAGTTCTAGCTGGAGCAATCAGGCAGGACAAAGAAATAAAAGCCACTCAAACTGGAAAGGAAGAAGTAAAACTCTCATTATTTGGAGATGACATGATACTATACTTGGAAGAGCCTGAGAAATCTACAGCAAAGTTACTTGAGCTAATAAATTCAACAAGGTGGTGGGATATAAAATCAATGTGCAAAATCAGTAACATTTCTATACATAAGCAATCACCTAGCTGAGGAGTCAGTTAAGGAAAAAATTCCATTCAAAATAGCAACTTAAAAGAATCAAATACTTAGGAGTGAACTTAACTAGGGAAACAAAGGACTTGTACACAGAAAACTATACAACATTGCTAAAAGAAATCAAAGGAGATCTAAATAAGTAGAAAGACAGTCCCTGCTCACGGATAGGAAGGCTAAGTATAGCTAAGATGCCAGGTCTCCCCACGTTGATTTACAGATTCAACACAGTACTGATCAAGATTCCAACAACCTACTTTGAAGATTTGGAAACGCTAACTACAAAATTCATCTGGAAGGGAAAGAGGCCCTGAATAGCTAAAAGCATCCTAAAAAAGAAGAACGAAGTGGGAGGGTTAATACTCTCTGACTTTAAAACCTATTATAAAGTCACAGTGGTCAAAACAGCATGGTACTGGCACAAAGACAGAAGCATTGACCAATGGAATCAAATTGAGACTGCAGAAATAGACCACTAAATCTATGGTTAACTGATTTTTGACAAGCCCCCCAAATCCTCTGAACTGGGACAAAACAGTCTTGTCAATAATTGGACATAGAAGAACAGGATATCAATAGCCAAGAGAATGAAAGAGGACCCCTATCTTACACCCTACACAAAAATTAACTCAAAGTGGATCAAACACCTAAATATAAGAACTAGCACCATAAAGCTTCTAGAAGAAAATGTAGAGAAACATCTTCAAGACCTAGTAATAGGAGATAACTTCCTAAACTTTACACCCAAAGCACAAGCAACAAAAGGAAAAATAGATAAATGGGAACTCCTCAAAATCAAATGCTTCTGCACCTCAAAAGACTTTGTTAAAAAGGTGAAGAAGCAACCAACTCAATGGTAGAAAATATTTGGAAATCACATATCAGACAAAGGTTTGATATCCTGTATACACAAAGAAATCATACAACTCAACAACAAAAGAACAAACAATCCAATTATAAAATGGGATAAAGATATGAATAGGTGTTTTTCTGAAGAGGAAATACAGATGGCTCAAAAGCATATGAAGAGATGCTCATTTTCACTGGCTGTAAGGGAAATGTAGATCAAGACTACAATGAGATACCACCTCATACCTATAAGAATGGCTGCTATTAAACAAACAGGAAACTATACATATTGGAGAGGAGGTAGAGGAACTGGGACACTTATGCACTGTTGGTGGGAATATATAATAGTGCAGCCAACATGGAATATGGCTTGGCAGTTCCTTAGGAAACTAAATATCGAGTTGCCCTTTGACCCAGCAATAGCACTACTTGGTATATACCCAGAAGAGCTGAAAGCAAGGACACAAACAGACATTTGCACACCAATGTTCATAGCAGCATTATTCACAATCGCCAAAAGATAGTAACAAACCAAATGTCCTCATTAATAATTCAAGAAAAAAATACCTGCAGGTATTCATGTACACTTGTACATACACAGAAGACGACTGGAAGGATACCTACCAATCTCCCTCTGGAGACTAGGAGTGGGAGAATGGAGTGAGGGGAGAAAACTTTCACTTTTTGCTTTATAAATTTCAGAATTAAAAAAATTTTTTACAATACAAAAACATTCCTTCTGTCTTTTATATAAAAATAAAGGGAAGGTGGGCCACGGTGTCTCAGCAGGCAGAGTTCTCGCCTGCCATGCTGGAGACCCAGGTTCGATTCCTGGTGCCTGCCCATGTAAAAAGGGAAAAATAAAGTTAGACTTAAGTGTATTTAAAAATATTTTTCTGATTTTAAAAGTAACCATGGTAGTTTTAAATAGGATGCCTACAAATACTTTAGCACTCCTCTCTTCAAAAGGTAGAAACTAATTTCCCTTCCTTCCTTGAACGCAGGCCAAACTTAACGACTTACTTCTAACAGATTATGGTAGAAGTGGTGCCATGTGACAAAAATGGATTTTGTTTCTCTCACAGACTGCTTGTTCTGGGGGAAGCCAGTCACCAGATCTCGAGGACACTTACGCAGCCCTCCAGGAAGGCCATGTGGAAAGGAGCCGAGGCCTCCTGCCAACAGCCGATACCAACTTGCCGGCCTTCAAATGTCCCCTAGAAGGTAGGTCCCCCAACCCCCAGCAAGCCTTCAGATGACTGCAGCCCCAGCCAACCTGGGACTGAACATCAGGAGAAACCTCCAACCAAGAACAACCAGCCAAGCCACACACAAATTCCTCACCCACAGAAAATGCAAGAAATAAATGTCTATTGTTTTACAAGACACTAAATTTAGGGGTGATTTGCTACACAGCAATAAATAACTAATACATGTACCAATCTCTTTCTGGGGAATGGGAGTGGAAAAATGGAATTAGGCAGGAAACTTCCATTTTTAAGTTTATACATTTTTATTTTTATGTATATATTAGGATACTTTGGATTTTTTAGTCCTTTGTATTTAAATAAAGGAAAGAAGCAAAGTTTGGCTTAAGTGTATTTTTAAATATTTTTTTCCCTGATTTTAAAGAAATACTAGCCAATTGAAATAAAAGGATGAATAAGATAATACATCCACCTAAAATCTCAGCAGAAGGATAATCACTATTAAACTTGCACATAGCTGCTTCTAGCCTTTTTTTCAAATATATGTCTACGTCTATGTCTTTTTTTTAAGAGTTGAAATCATTCTGTTAACACCATTTTGAAGATTATGGCCTAGCTTCAGTTTGGATTTTTTAACTACAAAGAAAATAGCCCATATAAAACATCAGTGATATCAAAAACAGATTCTAGAAAAACCAGTTGCTATGGGAATGATTGAAAATAAATTTCACTTTACACTACCACCAACCAATGAACTAACCAGGAGGGAGGAGAAATACTTGGAGTAGGTTAGAAGAGCAGCCAGGAAAACTTCTCGTCAGGAAGAAGGAAAATACAGCAACCTAGTGGGGTTTCAGAGGCCAGTAGCATCCCCAGGATATTTAACTGGTTGTGCTCTTTCAACAACCATGTAGATGGAGGAGAACAACACAGCCACTGGTCAATGACTAGAGTGGATTCTCTCCCATACCAAAACATTTGCCTTCCAATGGGCAGGTAGGTCTTCTCCAGGATATAGGTCACCTCTGCAGGGGGGTGCAAGGCCAGAAAAAATCCCCCTACCCTACAGCAAGGGAGATGTTCCAAATATGCAGCAACGTGCAGGGCCAAGCTCAACTTATCAGTGTGGACAACGCATTGCTCCTGGCGACCCTTCTGTAAAGGGTCAGCACTTTGGGGGAGGGGCCGGGATGACAGACGGGAGGGGCCGCTCAGGGAACTCGAAGCAATGACTGCTTTCCATCAAAAGTATTTTAATTTATAAAGAACTGATGCAGACAGATCCGTATACACCAGGTGAATGAATATCTGGTCTTCCATAACCAACATTTTTACGAAGGAAGAGATTGGTTAGAATACACATCGGGTAAGACTTGAAGGAGAAAAGGAGTTACTATCACAGAGAGACAGCACGTGGTGTGAAGGAAGCACGTAAAGCGAAGATGTTGCTAGGCAGCTCCAGCTTCCCACTATGAGCAAACGACTCAGCTTTAGAGTCAAATATATCGAGTTTTAAATCTCACCTCTGCCATGGATTACTACAAATTCGATGATTTCTGAACCCCAGTTTCCTTACCTGTAAAGCAAGTATAACTGTTTCTACCTCATGAGGTTGTTATGAAATGAAATAAGCCATGTAAAGTGCTAAACCCAATGGCTGGCATATAAGAAGTACTCAATCAAATATAGTTGCTATAATCACATCATTATCACCACCACAATCATCATTAGAGTTTCTGTCTGTGCTGAAGGTCTCTTTAAAAAAAATTTTTTTTTATTGTGAAATATACCATATATACAAAAAAGCAAGAAATTTCCAAGCACATTTCAAGAAGCAGTTACAGAAAAGATTTTAAGTTAGAGTTGCATGATTTTTTGGATTTTTTTCCAGCTGCTCCAAGACACTAGAGACCACGAGAAATATCAATATAATGATTCAGCAGTCATACCCATTTGTTAAATCCTATCTTCTCTGTTATACTCTTTCTTCACTTTAAAGAACATATATTCATGAAAGCAATAAATTTCAAAGTACATCGCAACAATTAGTTGCAGAACAGATTTCAGAGTTTGGTATGGGTTACAACTCCAGTTTTAGGTTTTTATTTCTAGCTGCCCTAAGGTACTGAAGGCTAAAAGAAATATCAGTTTAATGACTCAGCATTCATACTCATTTGTGAAAAAAAAATAATCCACAGCTGGTAGCCCCACCTTTTCTCTATTGCCATATAAAGAGCCACTGAAATGTGGAACATCAGGCAGTTACTTTTTTCTGCAACACTATATTTAGTGTTGTATTCCTCAGAATAGCTCTGTATTTTAGAGAGAAACAAAGACTTGTGATGCAAAACCAACTCAAATCACAAAGCTACAAAGTTATGACACTCTGGGCTTCTCACTCAAGGCATAAGAATTTTTTTTTACTATATGATTCCATTTATACAAAATATACAGAATATATATTACAGAGATATAAATTATAGTAGTGGTTGCCTAGGACTGGGGGATTTGGGGAGGAAATGAGGAGTGACTGCTCATGGGTACAAGGCTTCTTATATTTATGAGGTGATAAAAATGTTCTAAAATCAAGAATTTAGGATTAGAGTGGCCAGGCATCCTCAAGGCTGGGAAAAGCCAGAATTAGATTACACAGTGAAAAATTGGCTACAAATATATGAGACTATTTGCAAATGGTGTAAAACTGTACCTGATTGTGTACTTTCTTTCTTTAAGCTTAGTTAATAGATTCATATTTTTACTTAAAAAAATTAACACAGAACATTATATAGAAAAATCAAACACATACCTGTCCTAGCTACCAGAAATAATTGTTAATATTTGATATATTTACATCAATCTTGTTTTTAAAAAACAAATAAAATGTAAATATGATAAAATAACATCCACTGGATAAAATAACTCCAGATCTATTTCTTGCCCCCTTTCAAGTTAATCACTGCTATGAAGCTGATCTGCATACATCCATTTCTAATTTATTTTGTTTTACCTAAATGTTCTGGATTTTTTTCTCTAATAGAAAGAAAATAAAAGAAAACTTGGAAAATGAGCTACATGAAAATGTGTATGTGAAGAAGGTTACCTAGTTCCATCCACTCACCTGGTCCTGAGACAACACACACTAGTTGTAGATAAAGCATACTGGGGAGGAGTTTTGCACACTCATACCGTGCATAGCTATAAAAGAGTGCAGACCACTTTAAGTCCACATAGCGAACCCCAAAAGGCTTACCTGGGTCCAGGTGTGTGAAAGAGCCCACTATGAAGTCTAGTGTGGACACGGCCAGCAGGAACAGCAGCAGCAGCTGGAGGCGGATTATCCATTTGACACCGGCTAGGTTAATCCCCAGCAAGGCCAGGAGCACCGCAACTGAAATTCCTCGCACAGCCCAGATATTCCTGAAGTCCAACAAATCCGAGATGGATTCAGCGAAGCCAGTAATGTACATGGCACCTGCAACACACTGACAGGCAATGCTAGGTAAGAAAAATCAACAACAGAAGCATCCGAAGCCCGAAGGCCCACCGAGGACCGCTGCCAGATGCAGGCACCACAAAGGCTTCGCATTTGGAAGCCAGCACAGGAATTCAACAAGCCGTTCCCGCCTGTGAACTCCACCTCAGGCCCCATCCCTGCTCATCCACATCTCTACCAAAAGGGAGAGGGATACCAAGCCCAAACCTAGGGCTGATGGCCAATGATAATGAATATGAAAAAAATTATGGGAAGGCTCCACCATGATCAAGATGGCAGAGTGAGACCATCTGACCCCCACTGAACCTCTGAACCAAGAAGCAGCAGAAACATCTTTCTCAAAACTTCAGAAAATGTTAAATGACTGCAGTAACAGGGTAAGCACCTAATCAAGAAAAAGGCTACTTAAAAGTGGTAGGATCTTGTGGTGCCCTGGCTGGCATTTCCCTTACCCTCATCTGCTAGGCATAGAGCTGGCCTGCACTTCCAGTGTAGCGCCCTGGTCCCAGTTCTGGAGGGAGCAGAGTAACTCTCATGCACATACTGAGCGCTTGTATCTTTGGCCCAGTCTGTCTGGTGGGGGGCCTGAGGAACTCACTGTCCCAGAACTTGCCCTAAATTTAGAAGACAGCTCACCAAGCTCTTCTACAGATCACTGTGGGTAAGCAGTCAAGTCATGCTGCCAGGATCAAGGGATTGTTGGCCATAGGACATACGGTGCAGTGCCCTAGGACCAGGAGGAAAATATTTCCTATATAAGAGGGGAAATTTAGAACTGTGTAAAAAGGGGATTTCCTAGGGCCACATGCATATACCTAAGATCAGATGCCTGTGCAGAAAGGACTGGGGAGGCCTCTATGCTTTGGCCTGGACATATTCTCTAAACGTCCTGTAGTAATAAATCATGAAGGAGAACACTTACACAGGTCAATCTGCAAAGACTGGGAAATGTGTTTCCTTTTCTCCTCCTTTCTCCCCACCCCAACATTTTCATATTCAAGAAAAGCTCAGTTGTAACACTAGCTGAATAAAAGTTTAAGGAACAGATGTCTCAGAGTCTAAATTCTAGTGATAACACACTAAGATATCAAAGTGCCCAGGTTTCAACAAAAGGTTACAAAACATACAAAAAAATAGGAAGTGATGGTCCACGTGGTTCAGGCTAAGAAGAAGGTTAACGCATTAGAAACCACTGATGAGTAAAAATAGACCTGAGACATACTAGACAAAGATTTTTTTTAATTAATTAAAAAAATTTTTTTAAATACTAAAAAACACCAAACAAATGCAAACATTCGTAACTTTTGATCATTCCATTCTACATATATAATTGGTGATTCACAATATCATCACAGTTGCATATTCATCATCATGATCATTTCTTGGAATATTCTCATCTATTCAGAAAAAGAAATAAAAAGGAAACAGAAAAAAATTCATACATACCATACTCCCACCCCTCCCCCTCACTGATCAACAGCATTTCAATCTAAATTTATTTTAACATTTGTTCTGCCTATTATTCATCTTTATTCCATGTGTTTTACTCATCTGTTGATAAGGTAGATAAAAGGAGCATCAGACACAAGGTTTTCACAATCACACAGTCCACATTGTGAAAGCTATTTCATTATACAATCATCTTCAAGAAACATGGCTACTGGAAAACAGCTCCGTATTTTCAGGCAGTTCCCTCCAGCCTCTCCACTACATCTTGACTAACAAGGTGATATCTATTTAATGTGTAAGAACAACCTCCAGGATAACCACTCGACTCTGTTTGGAATCTCCCAGCCATTGACACTTTATTTTGTCTCATTTCACAGTTCCTCTTCTTGATTGAGAAGGTTTTCTCAATCCCCTGATGCTGAATCTCAGCTCATTCTGGGGTTTTTCTCAATCCCTTGATGCTGAGCCAGACAAAGATTTTTTTAAAAATTATCCTAAGTATGCTCAGAGCTAAAAGAAAACATGGGCAAAAAACAAAAGTTGAACAAAAAGAGATTATCAATAATGATGATAATTATGAAAAGGAACCAAACAGAGATGAAGACTACAGGAACACATTTGAAGTTCTCTAGAGGGGTTCAACAGCAAATTGGAGCTGGCAGAAGAAAGAAGATCTTGGAGATCAGACAAGTGAAATAATTCATTCTGAGGAGCAGAAAGAAGAGAGAATGAAGAAATGTAAACAGAACCTGAGGAACTTATGAGATAGCATCAGGCATATCAATACACACTGTGGGAATCTCAGAAGAAGAAAGAGAGAAAGGGAGTGAGAGAACATTAAAAAAGAATGGCAGAAAGATATGAATATATACATCAAAGATGCTCAGTGAACTCCAAACACGATAAAGCCAAATAGACCCACACTATGACATATTATAATCAAACTGCCAAATGTCAAAGATAAACAGAATTCTGAAAACACATGAGAGAAGCAAGAACATGAAAAGGGAGCCTCACTAAGATTGAGTGCTGATCTCTCACTGGAAACCATGGAGGTAAGAAGGCAGTGGGATGCCATATTCAAAGTGCTAAAAGCAAAAAACTGCCAGCTAAGAATTCTATATCCAGCGGAAGTGTCTCTCAAAAATGAGAGATTAAGACATTCCCAGATGCAAAAAAGCCGAAGGACTTCATCACTGTAAGCCGGCCCTACGAGAGATGCTAAAGAGAGTTCTGCGGGTTGAAACAAAAGGACAATAGCCAATGAAGCAAAGCCACATGAAGAAATAAAGCTCTCTCGTGAAGGTAATGAAATGAGTAAATGTAACTTCAGCACTACTGTATTTTTTGGTTGGTAACTCTACATTTTACTTCCTACAAGCTCTCAAAGGCAATTGTATAAAATACATAGATAAATCAGTGATTCTGAACTGATAATACATAAGCCTGTATTTTGCAACAAGAACTACATAAGGGTGAGCCAAGGGGATGTAGGAACATAGTGTGTGTCTGCTATTCAAGTTCAGTTGGCATTAGAGCACAAGAGATTGTTATAGATTTAGGATGTTAAATTTAAGCCCCAATGTAACTACAAAGAAACTATTTGAGAAAATATGAGCTTATAGACACAGAAATCAGAATACAAGTTGCCAAGAGTACGGGCCTTGAGAATGGGCCATTAACACATAATGCATATAGGGTTTCTGTTTGGAGAGATGGGAAAGTTTTAGTAATAGAAGGTGGTGAGGATACTACAATATTGTGAATGTGATTAATCCAACTGAATGGTATGCTTGAGAGTGGCTGAGATGGAAAGTTTATGTTGTATATGCTCACACAGTTAAAAAAAGAAGAAAAAAGAGGAACTAAAGGGACAATGGCAAGTAAATGCAATGCATGTTTCTGGATAGGATCTAGCAAGGGAGAAGAAAAGGCTCAAGTAGACATTATTAGGTCATATGAAAAAACTGGAATATAGACTGTAAGCTTTATATCAATATTAAATTTCTTGAACTGGATAACCGCACTTAAGGTGACTACATAAGAAAATATCCTTGTTCTTAAGAGTGCTTGAAATGGGCTGGGGTTTAGGAGCACAGATTCTAGTTAGACTACGATGGTCAAATCCTGCTGTTCCCACTCACTAGCTATGTGATGTGGAAACACTGACAGTAATACTTCCAGAGGCTGCTGTGGCCCATGTTGTCTGTGCCTGCCCCTGACCAGCAGTCCTCCAGGTACCCAGTATCCAGCGAGACGTGCCATCTGC
>PVIY010027843.1:5694-33881 GCA_004026745.1 Myrmecophaga tridactyla | reverse complement strand
TTAAGACAGAATAAACTCATGAAGTATGTAACAACATGGATGAACCTTGAGAACATTATGCTGAGTGAGACCAGCCAAAAACTAAAGGACAAATACTGTATGGTCTCACTGATATGAACTGACATTAGTGAATAAACTTGGAATATGTTGTTGGTAACAGAGATCATCAGGAGATAGAAATAGGGTAAGATATTGGGTATTTGGATTTGAAGGGATGCAGACTGTGCAACAGGACTGGATACAAAAACTCAGAAATGGACAGCACAATACTACCTAACTGTAATGTAATTATGTTAAAATACTGAATGACGCTGCATGTGAGAATGATAGAGGGAGGAGGGCTGGGGACATAAATGAAATCAGAATGATTTGAAAAAAAAAAATTTCTTATCTTTGTGCCTCATTTTCCTTGTCTATAAAATAGAAATATCCCACCTTACAGGGTTAGATGAAATGATATGTGAAAAATGCTTACGACAGAGCCTGGCTTATAGTAAGCCCTCAGTAAAATGTTAGATGTTATATAGTTATCTCAGGAAATGTACAGATCTCCAGTTTAGGATCTGTTCCAAGGACATAACTGAGAGAGGAGAGGTGTATTATGCATATTCCTCAGTGAAATTAGGCCATTGCCTGTGAATCCCCATCCATTTACATGTCTTTTTTGCATCTTTCTCCCTAAGGTCTCTGGCATTAACAAGCTCTCTCTGCGTTTGGAATCAGGAGCTCTCTAATTCGGAGGAAGCTGTGAAAGTCCCTTCTCAGTGATAGTTCTTGCTCACTTCCAGTGATAGAGGCTATCTACTAACAGGAGCCCTTGCACCTTAGAAGGTTTCTGAGTATTGCAAGTTTTCTCCACTTTTCCCAGGCCTCGTTCTCTCTCCCATTTTGGCTTGTAGGAGAGTGCCCCCCCAAAAAAACAGGTGGTTGTAAGAGCTGTGGTCTGTAGTTCTAATTTCCCCAACCTTGAAGACCCTAGAACCCTAGCCTGCCTCCACCCCACATCATTAATTTACCTGGCATGCTCCAGTTGGCTCCATACTGACAGCTGAGGGGGCATTGGCAGGTATCCCAAGCCTGTCTCTCTTGCTCTTGGTCTGCTTCTGCTTCCTTCTGGTCTCTTCTCATTCCAGGTTCCTGGCTCCATCTCTCATTTACATTACATATTTATGAGCATGAAAGGTGCTATCCGGTGGGCTTGGCATCTCTGTCTGATTTTTTACCTTGAATGTTTTACTGCGTATCTATCCCTTAGAACCAATTCCAAAGTCCTGGCAGATCAACCTTTATCTTGGAGAAATCTACCTGCTACCACAAAAGAGGGATTAAATGACCACCAGGGTTTCCTAGCCGTAACAATTACTGCTTATTGTGCATTTATTTGGAGGCATATGCTAGCCTAAGAGCTTCATGTCAATTATCTTATATAATCCTCACAAAATCTCTGGGGGAATGAATGGATATGATTATCCCACATTACAAGTGGAGAAATTGAGGCCCAGGCAGGTTCAGTGTTTGCTGTGGTCACATCACCAGTGAATGGTAGAACAGGAATTTGAATTCACGTCTTTATGAATCCAAAGCCTCTGCTGTTATAGGCAATAATCCTCCCTCCACTTCCTTGGACAGTTCCAGGGAATCCATGAGTTTTCCTCGGCCTGGTGTGTCCCTCATCCACAAAGTCTACCAGAGGGTAGTGCCCAGAGGGTATAGCATACTGGGGATAGTTCGGCTATCATCTATGTCACTGGTTCGCTGATCTGATGGGTAGAACCTGGAAGTAGTCTCAGGACTTAAAATGCTCATATCCAGGTGAATGGCACTGTGATGGAGCCAAGCGTCTCAAGCAGGACCAGACATAGAGGGGGAGGTGAGCTGGCAAGAGCTGGACAGAGCAGTAGACTCCCAGCCAGGGGGCTGGGTATGGAGCAGGCTCAGGCTTAGCAGGAATAGGGGTACGAGCTGGGGAAAGAGTAGCCTAAGCCCAGTTAGAGGACTGGGTCCAATATATCTGCTGAAGTCACAGGCTGGGCAAGGAGGACATTCTGATTTGAAGACAGAGACCACTCAGGGTCACATCTGTCAGCTTCTTGGTTGACCTTCTCAGGAGTATCTCTATATCCCTTGTGCCTAGTTGTTAGATTGATGAATGGATGGGATGAATGAGTCTTTGCGAAGCGTGAAGATTTGCCCCCAAAGATGGGATAAGACTGTTTTACTCTAGGTGTGTTGTGAGGAATGGGAAAGGGTTGGCATGACCTGTGCAGGGGTACTCTCTGACCCACTGTTTCATTATCCCTTCTTTCCCCAGAGGCTCCTGCCAAGCCTGAGGAGGCAGAGGCTGAGCCCTTTACAGACTCTTCTCTGTTTGCACACTGGGGCCAGGAGCTCAGCCCTGAAGGCCGGCGCGTGGCTCTGAAGCAGTTCCAGTACTACGGCTACAACGCCTACCTCAGTGACCGCCTGCCCCTCGACCGGCCCCTGCCTGACCTCAGACCCAGTGGGTGAGCAGAGTCAGTGATGGCCCCCTTGCCACCCTGCCTGTGGGGAGATGGGGTTACCACAGTGTTGGAAACAAAGCCAGGACTGTGCATCTGTACTTCTGGTTTCCTTTTCTACTTCAGCCAGGCTTCAGCATCTAAGCTTGTCTTTCCTCCTCTTTCAGCCTCAGTTTTTCTATCTGATAAGCAGAAGGGAAGCTTTCTTCCATTAGAAATATTGAGGATTGATAATCTAATTTACTCCTTAAAGGCACTGAAATTATCTGGCATTCCTGTTAATATGTCATTTTAACCCAATTAGTTGCATTTTTATGAACATTTATTTTTTTCCCCCTCTAAATTCATTTTAAAGAACATCCATCTTCCAGGACTAACAAGTCATTACACCTGGCAGAGAAATCTATCTTGACTTCTCTCTTTGTTACGGAAGGATGTTCCGTTAAGGTTCAGTTAGAATTTTTATTACTCCTAATTATTAAAAATGTGAGCACGTACCACAGCAGAGAAAATCTCATTAACTTTTGTGAGCTCCCCCTTCCATACTTTTCCTTCCTTTTTCTCCTTATTTCAAAAATTTTCTTAAAGCTGCAAATCAGAGCTTTATATTTGGAATTCTCAGAAAACATCTAGCTGCCGGGTTTGGATGCTGTATTATTTTAGGGAAGAGAGATCAGTTCAGCCCCACTGACATTTATTGAGTACCTGCTGTATGCCATCTAAATGAATATGGTTGTTCCTGGCTCAGGGAGAACCTGGCTGGACTCTAGGTATGAAAAAACAGTTGAGGATCTATAAGAGAGAAGAAGAGTATGTATTTATTTAATGGGTATTTACCGAGCACTTATTAGGTGGTAGCATAATCTATCCACAGGCATAAAATAGTGAACAAAGCAGACAAAAATCCATGCCCACATGGAACTTACATTCTAGTTGGGGAAAGAGATACTAAAACAAAACAAATAGTCAAATATGTCACATGTTAGATAAGAGTAAATGCCAGAGAGAACTACAAAGTGGGAGAGGGAGCTAGGGGCTTGGAACAGGAGGAATTTCTTATGGGGTGGTTGGAGAAAGCCTCACTAAGCAAGCAGCATTTGAGCAAAGACTTGGAGGCGGTGAGGAAAGCAAGCCATGTGGATACCCGGGAGAAGAACTTTCCAGGCAGAGGGGCCAGCAAGTGCAAAGGCCCTGAGTTGAAACTGTGCTTGGCGTGTTTGAAGGCAAGGAAGGAGGCCCGAGTGGCTGCAGCAGAGCAAGCGGGAATTAGAGAGGAAGTTAGAGGGGCAACAGGAAACAGACCAGAAAGAGCAGTAGTTCTCAACTTTGGCTGTACATTTAATTCATCAGGGAGCTTTTAAAAATCCTGCTGCCAGGGCCACATCCAAGACAAATTAGATCAGAGTTTCTGCAGGTAGCATTTAGCATCAGGTTTGTTAGAGCTCCCAGGTGATTTCAACGTGCAGCCAAGTTTGAGAATTGCTGGAGAAAGTCCTGTGGTTTTTACTCTATGTGAGATGGGGATCCTGTAGAAGGGCTTGAGCAGGGCAGTAACATTTTTAAAAGCCTCTCTAATTGCTGTGTTGAGAATAGACCAAAGAGAGCAAGGATGGAAACAGGGAGAGAAACAGTGGTGGTATGGACCAGGATGGCTGCAGGAAGAGGTGTTGAGATGGAGTTGATTCTAATAATATCCTGAAGGTGACTTCAGTTGAGTGCTGCAGGGACTCATTCTGCTGGGAGTGAGGCAGAGACCATACCTGGGACTGGGGGAGAATCAGCTCTGATGTGAGTGGGACCTAGAGGCTCTGGAGAGAAGGTCCTAAGGAGGATTTGGGGCCTCAGGGTTCTTGCTTGGCCAGCACAGGAGCCCCAGCCTCTGCAGCCAGCTCTGGCACAAAACACAGGCCTAGTTCAATATATGTTTGCTCTAAATTAAAAGCATAGTAAGAAGGAAGCCAAGGAAAGGGCGGATTTTACAGACTGCAACTGATTATACCAATAGCCTACATTTACACAGGACTTGACTTGTTGGTAATTCCCTTCCCATATGGACCACACCATCAGTACAATGCAGGGCGTGGGGGAGAAGGCATATTCTTCCCATTTAGAGTTGAGGAAACTAAAGTTCAGAAAAATAAGTGTGAAGGCTGTTGGAGAAATAGCTGTGCTGAGATGGGAACTCGTGTCTCCAGATGCCAAATCCTGGCCTTTGACTTGGGTTCATACCTGCATGGATTTTTCCTGTGGACATGCCACAGCCCCCCACCCTCCGCGTCTTGCACACATAATTCCTGGGTTAAGAAAACTGGGAGTTGCAGGGGCGAGGTGACAAAGGCCATGTGGCCTTTTTCAGGGTGCATTTTAGAAGGAAAGCCCAGTCCGGGCGTCCACAGCGTTCCTAACAATGGGTCCCTGGATGACTCTATGTATGCAAAATTATGCAGTTTCCTGCTGGGCTGTTGGAGACGAGCAGTGATCGGAATCGATAGACCTTCCCTCTGCACAGAGCTTTACAGTTTATGGAGCTTCCACGCCTCCCCTGTGGGGCAAGGCAGCTTCTGTCAGCCCCTTTTTATAGACATACCAACTGAGACCGAGAGGTCTCTGATAAAAGACAGAATTGAACCTCCTCTCTCCTCAGCCAGTGCCTATTGCAAGTGGCTTTCCCTGCAAGTGGTTTCTCTCTGTTAAATTCGTGCTCGCGTGCTTGGAGGGTTTGGTCCAACTCTGCTTCAGCTCCCATGTCAGATGCCCAAAAGATCGGAGAGCTGTTGGTGGCCATCAAGAAAGTATATGCTTAGGTAAAATAGCACCTCTCTCTGTCTTTTAATGTCCTTGCAAATATTCCTCTCTTGTAATGAGTTCATCCTGTTTAACTCATTTTGGAAACATCTTTTCAGTGTCTTTAGTCTCATCCTTATTTCAAATTGCACTGGCAAATATTCATATGGCATAAACCATGTTTTCATGTTTTTATTTATATTAATTTTTTGACTCTTTGCAGTGAACTTAATTAAGTACTAGTAATATTAGTCTCCATTTTACAGAAGAGAAACAGGCACAGAGATGTTCCCAAGATCACTAGTGGTAGAGCTGGACTTGCACCCAGGCAGTCCGGCAATAGAATTTTTGCTTGTACCCACCATGCTATACTGCCTTGAAATGTCGATTTGTGTCACTCTAAGGGTTGGGGCAGGAGGGAGTCTGCTTTGACAATATACAGCACTGAGCTATTGCTGACCAGTTTGGGAGGGAAGATGTGCTTCTAAGTATTGGAAAATTGTTGTTAGTGAATATCACTCATGCTATCAAGGCTCAGATGCTGCCTTGACCATGGCTAATGATGGGATTTGAATCCAGGTGGGTGGGTACGTGGTGTGAGAGGAAGAGAGGAGGAAATGGCGAGGTCTTGAGAGGAAGGCCCATTCTCACAACAGGCTCCAGAAGAACCCTGCTGGGGCTTTGCTTTAGCCTGAGCCCCTGTGCCACTTCCTCTTGTTAATTCCTCTTCCTCTTGTTAATTCCTGTTTGGAATTCTGCGCCTGGAGGGTTCCTGGGGATTCTGCACTTTGTGTTCTTGGCTTTTTTCTTCCTAATTCTAACCCTGATGTTTTATTTGGCTTCATTCCTGGACCAGAGAGTGGGTGTTCAGAGTCCTGCCCATGCTCCCTTCCAACACCTTCTGATTGGTCCCTTATTTTGTCTCCTTTTTTACTGATGCTAAAAGATTTAATCTGATCTACCCTGTCATCTGGTTGATAAAGGACCAAACTGTTAAGTGCTTTATACCCAAGACAAGTAATAACCAGGAGGAAAAAAGTTCATCCAACTAGTGCTAGTTTTCATAAATGTATTCTTCCAACAGACATTTATTGAGAAAAACTGCATCTCCAGACTTTGCACTATCCCTCACTTTCCCAGCTGCCAGTTCCAAAGTTGCAGTAGCTTTCTCTGTGCTCTGCCTTCTGTTTCCCAGTATCTGCTCAAATCCCCTCTTCCTTATCTGTGGACTTCAAAATAACCTACAAGGGGCAAAAAGAAAAAAGTCTTGATTGGGTTGCTGACTACACGGATATATATATTTGTCAAAATCCATTGAACTGTATACTTAAGATGGTGCATTTCACTGCATGTAAATTAAACATCCATTTTTTTTTTTTTAAATAAAAGATGCAGGAAAGAGATCAGGGAAGCCATTTGCCTGAGGGAGGGAGAAGGAGGACAGAGGAGACATCTTTTGGGAGATCACTGAAAAGATGGTTTGTGAGTTGGGGGAAGGAAGATCATAGGTGGCTAAAGCCAGCTTTCCAGATTGGGGCAGTAAGGCAAGGGTGGGCTTCCCACTCCAGTGCTGGCCTGGTGGGCACATGGCATATAGGTGCTCACTATTTCCATAGCTGCAGGCTCGTGCCACATTCTGTTCTGTAAGCTGCAGTTGCTATTTCCAAACAGAAGTCATGGGAAAATGTAAGGGGCGAACTCCTAATCTAGTGGGCACTGTGGGCCTAGACAGAAGAGTGGGGTGAGGGGGGGGGCCTAGTTCCTGGACTAGAGCTTCAGGGCTATCACGTTACCATGGCAACTCTATGGCCTACCTCTAGGGTAGCTCCAGGCCGAGCCTCTGGCAGGTGTTGCTTCTTACCTCTTGCTGACTGATTCTCAGAGGCTCCTGAGCCTTGTTGGAAATGACTTTGCTTTTCTCTCCAGTGTCCCCTGAGGTCCATACCCCTCCTTTCCAGGAGTGACAGTGGACTGGCACTAGGGCTGACCACAGGGATCGGGTCTGGGATGGGGGCATGCAAGGTTGTTTAGGAGGATTGGACTATTTTCCAAAGGCCCAGATGGGAACAACTGGGGCAGGTCCACATACAAACCCACAAAGGAGCCCTGGATCTGGAGCTGGAGAGTTCCTTTGCACTTTGGGCAAACATCAAAGTAGAAAGGAGCAGGACAGAATTGAAATGGAGGGAGAATGCAGCCAGGAAGCAGGGGGCACTGCAAGGATCAGGTGAGGGTCCATCCAAGACTTCTGTGGATACCTACTGCCAACAATATGGATGTGACCATGGGTTTGTGTGAATGGATTGGAGGGAAGTGAGATCTGGATGTGAAAGATTGTTTTAATGGAACATATGCTAAACAGACACCTGAGATCTCTGAATTTTGGGTGCCAGCAGGGCCAGTTTCATGGGTGCCTGTAGGTGGACAGTATAATGGTCCCCCAGAGATGTCCATGTCCTAATCTTTGCAATCTGTGAATATGTCATCTTGTGTGACAAAGGGAGAGTAAAGTGGCAGATGGAATTATGGTCTCCAAGCAGCTGACCTTAAGATGGTTATCTTGGATTACCCAGATGGACCCCAGTGTCTTCACAGACAGAGTCCTTGTGGAAGGGGGTAGAACAGTCAGAATCAGAGAATTAATATCAAGAGAAGACTTCACCATCTATTGCTGGCTTTGAAGGGGCCTAAGAGTCAAAGAATGTGGCATTTAGACAGCCTCTAGAAGCTGGAAAAGGCAAGAAAATGGATTTTCCCCTAGCATCTACAAAATGGAATGCAGCCCTGCTGACACCTTAATTTTAGCCCAGTGAGACCTATATTGGACTTCCGACCTCCCAAACTAGAAGATCATCAGTGAGGGTTGTTTGAAGCCACCAAGGCTATGTTATGTGCTACAGCAGCTGTGTCAGTATTAGTTAACACATACACTGTGCAACCTGTGTACTCGCACAAGGCCCCGAGAACCAAAGGGCCCTGTGCTTTGTTTAATGTTTTGTTGTCACCATGTTGAATTCTTAACAAGTTTTTAATAAGGAGCCCCCTATTTTCTTTTGGTACTTGAGCCTGATAATTTGTAGCTGGTCCTGGGGGCCAAGATCATTTGTTGGGAAAAAGGGAGGTGGCTCCAATTGGAGAAGCCAGGAGCTGTGACTGCTGGAGATTCTTGGAGTTGCTATCCATGGGCTAATAATTTATAAGAGCTACCAGTGGCTCACTTATTGTGTACCAGGAGCTGTTCAAGCTGCTTAATGTGCAGTTTTCCATTTAACTTTATCCTCACATAACTGTGTGGCACCCCTCATTATTTCCATTGTACATAGAGAATACTGAGTATTCTCATGGTTAAAAAATTGGTCCAAGTTTTCTCGAATGGTCAGAAGATCCAGAGGTCTGTGGAAGAGATGGCCTCTATGAAGGTAGATTCAGGACAAAATAAACATCCTTAGTAACGTTTCTGCTGTTGTGTTGAAAATGGTAACGGCACAAACACAGTTGAAGAAAGTATACCCTAACTAAAGTATTTTTGGAAAAAACATCTATTAAGCTCATTATAGACCAGCAGTATGATGTGGTTACTCTTAAAGCTAATGTAACCCTGGGCTGCATTAATAAACGTATAATGCCTTAAAAGAGGGAGGCAATACTTTTGTTCTCTTCTGATACTCAGATCACAGTTGCAGAATTGGATTCTAAGGAACATGAAAGTGGAATATGTTTAGAGAAGAAAACTCCAGGAAATATGCTGGGTAGTATGGAAAAACAGATGATGTTTCTGCTTAGACCATAAAGTAGTTGTTAAAACCTGGTTCCCTGGGTTCCAGGGCCATTCCCTTAAAAGCTGGGTGACCTCCAGTGAGTTACCTAGTCTCTCTGTGCCTTGGTTTTCCTATGTGTAAATTGGATGCTAATGTAAGGATTCAATGTGTAATATACAGAGAGATCTTAGAACATTGCCTGGCACATAGTAACTCCTACTTAACTTTTATTTGCTTTCATTATATGAATCTCTGACGTATGGAAGAGATGACTTGGGGGGAAGCAATCATGAGTCTGACTCACAGAAGGACCTCCATGTAGAAGGTCACATTGGACAGGGCATCCCCATGGCACCAGGCAAGAGCAGGGCCAGGCAGGCACTGTAGGATGCATCAGAAGATCCATTCTCAGGGGGGTCACTAAGAGAACTGAGGTCCCAGGAGAGCAATTTCTCCCAAACCCTGGAGGGAGATCCTATCCCAATCTGTGGACCCGTCTTGTCCTTGCCTGGGCAGTTCTCTGCACCCCGTTCCTCAGCGCCAGTTGTCACGGCCTGGTCTGCTCCCCGACACCCCCCACCTGGAGACACCCAGTCCCTGGGGTGGCTTTGCCACTGGGCAGCCTGCTGACTTTTGTTCCCTGAGTTGGTTGTCCACTTAAACCCCAGGTATCCCATTAGTCCCTGGATTTCTAAGAAGATACTTTCAAAACAAATGGTCTACCTGCCTCCTGCTGGTTGTTTACAATTTAAATGATCTGTTTCCCTTCTGGTCCTACTTGCAATTTGCATTTTATGCAACCATTCCTTTCTCTCAACTCCTAGAGTCCCCTGAAAGGGTGTTTGTTGAACTTCTGCCTCTGGATGAAAGCTGAGCATTTTGATGATCACTTCTACCTAGTAGTTCACTTGTCAGTGGTTCCCATGTCAAATTCTCTTGCTGCATCAGGCTGGGCCATTTCTTTTTCCTTGCAGACCATTGAAACTCCCAGTTCTCAGGTATCCATTGTATCCTCTACATCTGGGCCAGATGTGGTATCTTTCCAGATCCCTCAACCTCTGGCTTTAATATCCTCTCCTCTACCCCTCTGGCATATGAACAGTCCAGTCTTATGGTCCTAATCGGGCAAGGAGTAAATGTGCAGCTCAGTGCGGCACTTCTGTATGACCATAGCGGAATTCCCACCCAGACACCCCGCAGAGCTTTCATAGGCCCGATATTCTACTTTTTGGTTGTTTGAATATTTATTCATTTATTCATTTAACAAGTCATCCAGTACTTTCCGAGTTTCTACTCTGTGCTGGATATTGTGCTAGGCACTTGGGAAAGGTTTTTAAGTAGCAATAACTGCCCCTTGGATAAATTTTATGGCCACTGTGCAAAGCTGTGTGTGCTAGGCACTCAGGATGCACTGGTGAGTGATGCAGATGTGGTCCTGACTTCATGCAGCTTATAGTCTAGTGGACACTGACCTTTATTAAGTAATAACTTATAAAAACACATTAAAGCATGATACAATAGCATATAAGTGACATGAAATAAAAGCAGTGGATGTTGTTAGAGTCTGTTAGGGGATCTGCTTTCAGCCTGAGAAGTGGGATGAGTCTTTTCTGTGTGATGTGTGTGCTGGCATGGCAGGGAGTAAACAATCTACCCTATACAGGCGACTGTGGGTGGTTGGGAGTCATTGGAAGGTGATTCAGGGATGTGGGGAAGACAAGCAGGCTCTGGAGGAGGGCAGCGTGGGTCAGGACATCCTGGGCAGACTTTGGCCTGCCATCTTCTTTGCTCTACTTCTGCTCTAATGGTGACTGTCCACACCTGAGAGTGTCACCTCCTCATTTGCTTTGGCATAGTTGGACCCTGCTCCCAATGTGCAACTGGCAAACAGACTCCAGCTCATAGTCCACTCCGATCTTCATTCTGGAAGGGTCTACCTTTCCCTTCGGCCCTCTGGCCTAACTGCCCTCATGTATCACCTGCTCTATTGGACTAAGACCTTCTAGATTTGAAGTCCAAAGGGAAGGTAGAATCTACCAATCCAATATGGAGGTCTCCAGCCACAGCAGATGGCATCTGGCTGCTGTCCTGGGTGTCGTCTGGTAGCCGGGAGCCTGTACTGACCCTACTCCCTCCCTCCCTGCTTCCATTACTCTCGCAGGTAATGGCACTGAAGCTTGTGATCTTAATTTACCTTGTAAATAACTCAAAACAATCTCAGGGGACTCAGCTCTGAGGCTCGCGATATTGCTGCTTCCCATCCCTCTGTCGCCTTACATGTGCTGAGATCGATAAAGTCAAGTTTACCATGACCATCAATTCTGGCCTATTAGACAGCGATATTACTCCCCTCTCAGAGATGCCTTGTGCTTTATCTCTAGTGGAAAATGGTTTGAATGAGAATAAAAGTAAAAAGGAAATTTTTATGGCTTAATTTTACAGAACAAGGTGTCTCTCCTCAAAATGAGTAAGAGATCAGTCTTGTACAGTTAGGCTTTCTCAAGGAGCTTAAATATTGAAGGGCAGTTATACTTGTGTTGTTCCTCAGAACTTCATGTCCCCTGGCCCTTCTCTGGAGCAGTGAGAGGAGAAGTGGGAGTGCAGAAGCAGGCATGTGGGGTAGGTGGGGAAGGTGGGTTTTGGGAGAGCCTGGGCAGGTTTCCTGGCTGTGGGCAGGAATGGAGCAGAGGGTCTGGGTTGCCACATACAGGAGGTTGCAGGTGAGGTGAGGATATCTCAGCAAGTGCAGATATGAGAGACAAAGCCAATGGGGGCTACTACTGGGTTGAATGGTGAAATAGGTGGCTCGATTGTGGAGCAGAAGCTTGGGTCTGGAACAGTCTCCTTCAGGAGCAGTTCTTGGATATGAGCAGCCTTGGGCTGCCCCTCTGCAGGCTTCTGTCCTGGGTTCAGTGTCCAACAGTGATGATGGCGTGTGTGGCTGGTAGCCATGTGGGCAGGAGGACCTTGCTCAACATGCTCTTCTTTTCCCCCTCTTTTTACCTCCTCTCCACAGTAATGTAAGTTCTGTTTCAGTGTTGAGATGAAAATGTGAACCGCAAGTGGGTATGTTGATATAATGTGCATGTGTGTGTGTTGGGGAAGTTGAAAGGAAAGTATCCATTTATTCAACAAATACCCACGGAATACCTGCTATCTGCCAGGCACTGAGCTGGGCAGTGGGCATATAGCTTGACCAGTTCCTACCTTTAAGAAGCTCATGGTCTAGTTGTAGGGTGACTTTCCTTTTCAAAACCTGGAAAGTCTTGGGATGAGTTGATCACCCTATCTAGTCGGACAGTGGTAAGAGGATGTTTCTTGGGGCATTTGGGTGATGACATTGTGTTGGATGGGAGGGAGGGAAAGATTGCAAACTATGTCTTTAATGGGATGTCTTCTGTGTACCACAGGTGGTATAAAGGCTCCAGGATTTTATAGACGCATGTGATTATTTCTTTTGCTTCCCTTACTCTATGACCAAGACATTGAGAATGGTGAAGTGCCTTATGCAGAGTCACTCAGCCAAGCTGGGCAGAGTGGGACAGCACCTGTGTGGCTTCACCCCTCCCAACCCCCCACCTCACCCCTGCCCAATGCTCTTTCCGTAGACACCCCCCTCTTCAGCTCTCTGGTCCTGCCCATCTCACCATGGCTGCTCACCCAGACCCACTCAGGCATTAGGTGTGGAAAAGCTGAGAGGTGAGGACAGGGCCCTGAGGTGTAGGGAGAGAGGCCTCCAGCTGTGTGGCTGTGCTGGCAGGAGGGACCTGGGCCCTCCAAGGAGAGAAGAGGAGGAAAGAATTCGGGAAGTCAGCACGGTTTGGCCTAAAGGCATCATTTAATGACAGTGTAAGGGATTGGGAACTTCTGGAGACAGAATGTGAGGAACTGGGCTTAATTGCAGGGTGAGGGAGGACAGAAGAGGAAGAATTTGCTGGCAGGGAGAGGACAGGGCTCCCTTTCAGAGGGAGGAGGTGTTAAGAAAAAGGAACATTCTTTAGTGGCATGCATGCCAAGTGTAGGCTTTATATAAAATCAACAAACTTACTAACCTTGTGTCAGGGATTGAGTCATGTCCCCTGCAAGGGCATGCTCAAGTCCCCACCCCCTGGGTGTAAGCCCATTTGTAAAAGGACCTGTGAAGATGTTGTTAGTTAAGTTATGCCCAAACGGAGGAGGGTGGGCCTTAGTCCAAACTGGGTGAAGCTCTTATAGGCAAAAGTAATTTGGACATGAGAGGGAGAAGCCGCAGGGAGCAGCCAAAAGCTGCAAGTCAATGGAACCCAGGCTAGAAAGGAGAAGAAGCTGCCATGTGCATTATCATGTTGCAGAAAAGCCAAGGAACTCCTAAGGATTGCTGGGCAGCAAGATGATACCAACTCTGGGAGGAAGCAAGCCTTCCAGCCTCTGAAACTGTGAGCCAGTAAATGCCTATTCTGAAGCCAACCCATCATATGGTATTTGTTTTAGCAGCTGGGAAACTGAAACACCTGTTTAATTCCAAAATTATTTCTTGAGTACCTGCATTCAGTAAATGTGCAAGGCTCTGGCATAATGTTAGGGGTAGCACAGAAACCAAACAGAGACCTTGCTCTTGGGGAGCTGCATTGTAGAAGAGGGGGACAGACAACGAACAAGCACAAATAGGAGACAATGTAATAGGTGTTCTGTTTGGTTCAAAAGAGTTTTCGTATAAAAACCTTATATTCAAAAGAGTCCTCTGTACGAAAATGATGCTTAGCAGTGATTAGCTTTTAAAATGAATCTCATGTTTCAGTTCTGGTTGAAAAAATATCATCAGGAGATGCTTACACAGACTGGCAACTCAAACCATCAGGACTGGCATGGCTGTTACTAGGAAAAATTAAAATTGGTCTCCTTAGGGGGAGACAAGCAGTTTATTAAAATTAAGAAGGAAAGAATAAGGGAAGGCAGTTGACCCCTAGCTCTGAAAAACTCCTGGGAACAACCTGGAGGTCCAGATAGGGAGGCTCGGAGAACTCAGAGGAAATCCCTGGGAAGTGTGAAAAATGATGAAAAATAAAGGGACTCAGCCTTTATTCCTGGGGGAGTTGAGTGGAGAGGACAGTTACCATGTAAAGATCATATTGACTTATTTAAAGCTGTTCATTATACTTTTACAGAAGAAAAAGAAAGATCCTGTGTTTCAGTTTGGCCATGTATAGTGTTATTTTTAAAATGCACATCAGCGAGTAGGTTGTGAGTCAAATACTTATCTCTGTGAATTTTCCATGCCCAAGAAAAACCCAGCTGTCAATCTTGATGTCCATAAATAAGCACCAAGCAGAAGGAATTATTTGGCTATTAGCCATAAACCTTCTAATTGCTTTTATAAAAATCGCATTCACAACAAAACAAATTTGGGAAACCCCTAATCAGCTTAGGAAGGCATTATACCCTTTCTCCTTCATCAATGAACCCTGGCCCCACCGCCTTTATTCCTTCATTGCAGTTAGATGAGCTGTTTCCCTCCTTTCCTTCCTGTCCAGCCACAGGCATTGTTTCCTCAGCCCCACTGGACCTTTGCGTGACTCACTTTTGTGTGCCATTTATGTTTCTAACTGAATTTCTCCTCCACAAAGATGCCTTCCTTGACCAATCTTTCTATCTGCCAATCTGCCAATACATTGTACTATCCTCTTACCGTGTGTTACTTTTCATTGTAGCACTTCTGTGAAACTTTACGATTTGTTTGCTTCCATGTTGATCTGTTTTCCCTGTCAAAGCATAAGCCTCACAAGGACAGGGACTAGTTTTACTCCATGCCATACTCTCAGTGCCTAGAACAGCGCCTGCCTCATGGAAGAAATACAATAATTAATGAATGCAAGAATGAATGAATTCTATATCAATCTGTTAACATGATGGACTTATTAAAAATTTAAATACGAAGCAGATTTAGGGATAGACTCAACTGTTTCCCTTCCCCCTTCCTCCTCTGGTGAGAGAGGAGAGCTGGAAATAGAATGGGAGAAGTTTCTGTAAATTTCTGGTAACCATAGAGACAGTGATTTTACTTCATTAATCTCATGCTCTTAAGCAGGCTGGGGCCCCACAATGATTTCTCCAAATTGCTCACTGGTGGTTATCCTGCAGCCTTCCTCATTAAGGAAGAGCAGACCCATTCCTTTCCTGCATGCACTTTAATTACTGACAGGCAAAGGCCCTGTGTTATGCTCATTATTGTATGTTCTAACCTGGTGGCACCTCCCACTCTGGAGCAGTGGAATGTGGTTGTCAGCCCTGAGCTCTTGGAGCTTTCAGTGGCAGGTGGTGGAGTGAGCAGAGTCCTCGTCAAGCTCGCCCCCTGGAATAGAAGCTGATTTGACCTTGTCAGATGGGAGCCGAGTGCTTTCTGGAACATCATTTAGTTTCAGGCAGGGAGAGGCACCTGTGGTGCTTCCCTGCCTCTGGAGGCTATGCTTGAGGTGGAAGGAATTGGACATGCCCTTAGAAACCATGGAACTTACAATTATCCGGCCTCTTTATGGAGTCAGATTTCAGGACTGCATGTTCCTTTTCACAGGGGGAGTGACTTGCATTCATTTATGATTTTCCCTTTGGGACGAGACCTCCAAATTACTTCAGAGTTCCAGCGCAGCTAGGGGGAAATGGGACAATTAAGGACAATACCACAGCCATTTCTCCTTCAGGGAAGAACTCTGCTGTAGATGTCAGAAGACCTGACTTTGGATTCTAGCTTGGCAGCTGACTCACAGTACAGCTGGAGGCAGGAACTCAACTTCTGCTCCTTAGGGTCTTCTTTTGTCAAATGAGATAGGGCTTGGTGATTGCTAGGGTCCTTCCATCCCTTATTCATGTTGAGATTGATTCTAGCATTTCAAGCAAATTCTGAAATGACTGCAGGGGAGGAGAGGCTACAGTGAGTATGTCTTCTGGAATGAAGGGGAATGTATCTGACCATAGGAGCCTTTGGGAGGAGACATACTTCCTGGCCTTACCTTGGAATCGGCTGCCATTTTTTAAGTGCTAAAACTTCTCTTTGCTTGTATTTTCAATCCTATTGGATTGGGAAATATTGAGTTATTCTTTCAGTAAACACTCAGTGAGTCCCCACTGGGGGCCAGGCACTGCGCTAGGTGCTCATGGCACAACTGCTGAGCTATGGTAGTCAGTGACAAATTCCAACTCCATTGTAAGGCAGGCAGGATTTTGTGGTTGTGGGCCTATGTGCTACTCATGGAGGGCTTGGAGGGCTTGTCTTGAGTGTGTCAAGGAAGAGGCCCTGGGAAGACTCTAAATTCCTGAGCCCTCCAGCAACGGTTGGAATAGTCCAGCATCTGCGGCGATGCCAGTCTAGTCACAGACAGATCTAAGAGCCTGGTTGTTGTTTTTTTTCCAGGTGCCGCAACCTCTCATTCCCTGACAGCCTGCCAGAGGTGAGCATCGTGTTCATCTTCGTCAATGAAGCACTCTCCGTGCTGCTGCGTTCCATTCACTCAGCCATCGAACGCACGCCTTCACACCTACTCAAGGAGATCATCCTGGTGGATGACAACAGCAGTAATGGTGAGTGCCTGAGCTCCCTTGGGCCCAGCCCTATGCTCCGTGGCTAAGAGCTGAGCAGAAGGATTAGCCTTTGTTTGAGGTTCACCTTTTTTCTCAACACTCTCCATGGTTGATCTTTCTCTCTGGGATGTCACCTCAGAGAGGAGAGAATCATGGTGGACACTGCTCTGGAAGGTTCATTAGCATGGATAGGTGCACCCTTTCTGCATCCCAGAGGAGCCTGGCCCCTGAGCTCTTCCTTACTGCCTGGCCATTATCTTCTCCAACATTCTACTCCAACATAACATAAAAAGCCCTGGTCCTCACCCCCATCATGTACACACTGAACATTTCTGTAAGTGTTGTTCTTTGGCCTCTGCCCTGGAAGATTGCTAGTTGGCATTGTCTTAGTAGTGGTATTGACGAGAGTGGAGATGTTGATGTTACAGGTTGTAGTGGCATTGAGGAAGGGGATGGTAATGGATGTGTCACCCAATAGCAGCAACATAGCTGTTGAAGATCTAACCTCTTAGCTGGATTACCTGTTCTCTGTTCCATATGGCCCCAGCAAGGTCCTGGGTGGCCTGCAAACTCCTTGTGGAAGTTTTCACATCATTCTCTCCCCTTCTCCAGCTACCTCTTTCCCTTTGTGCACATTCTATCACCTCTGATTTTCCTACATCCCACCCTGATAACTTAGAGACCATGTTTTGAGACAGTTTAAAACCCAGTGCTCTTGATAGAACCTTTTATAGGGATGTGCTTTTTCTGATTATGTATGATTTTGAAAATCGACTGCCGTGCCATTGGATCATAGAATTGCTGGGCTCGGGTTATTCTTTAGAACCTTCTTTGGAATCAGGTAGTTAATTCCCTGGTGAATCAGCAGCTGTAATGAGAAGTTCAGATGGGCAATTTGTGTTTTGTTATCAATTAAAGCCAACACATATCAGATAATTGAAATATATTTTATCTTCTCTCTCATTTTATCAGCATGTAATATGAAGTATATGCAGTACTGTGATTGGGATTTTAGAGCTTTCTGAAGTTCAGTGCTTATGAATCATTTGGCTATTTTTGTTCCAAGGACATGAAAGAAAGAAAACCTGTCAAGTATGGCAACAAATAAGTAACAGTGGTTTTAAAGGCAATTATCTATTGTGAGGGAGATAAGAAGTGGCCAGTAGCTAAGTACCATCGCCTTGCTTGGTTCTCAAGGAATGTATGCATGAGAACTGTGACCAGTTAGATTAGGGGTATTATTAACACCTCAAATAAAGAAAGTCACATTGGATGTGAAGTTGGCTTGAAACTTACTTTAGGGGGTTCGATTCCTTCCTTTCTTGATGCTAGTTTTTTACGAAAGCAGGTTCTTCAAATGTATGATATGGGGGTGGGCAGCCATGTAATCATTCAGCATTGGTTGCTATTAGTTCTACTGTTGAGACTTCGCGTTTTGAGGCGAAGGCTTCTCAGATCATAAAGATTATGATGATTACAGCTGTTAGTGAGATGAATGATCCTATTGATGAGATTGTGTTTCATATGGTGTATGCATCAGGGTAGTCAGAGTAGCGTCGTGGTATGCCGGATAGTCCTAGGAAATGTTGGGGGAAGAATGTTAGGTTTACTCCTACAAATATAATTACGAAGTGTACTTTTGCTCAGGTATCATCTAGTGTGTAACCTGAGAATAGTGGGAATCAGTGGACAAATCCACCCATAATTGCAAATACTGCACCCATTGATAAGACATAGTGGAAATGGGCTACTACGTAGTATGTGTCGTGGAGTACAATGTCAAGTGAGGAGTTTGCTAGTATGATTCCGGTTAATCCTCCTACTGTAAACAGGAAGATAAAACCTAGCGCTCATAGTATGGCTGGTGATCATTTAATGTTTCCACCGTGAAGGGTAGCTAGTCAGCTAAATACTTTTACTCCTGTTGGGATTGCAATGATTATAGTTGCTGATGTGAAGTATGCTCGTGTGTCTACATCTATTCCAACTGTGAACATGTGATGTGCTCAGACGATAAAGCCTAGGAATCCAATGGATATTATAGCTCATACCATGCCTATGTACCCAAATGGTTCTTTTTTTCCGGAGTAGTATGTAACGATGTGTGAGATTATGCCAAATCCGGGTAAAATTAGGATGTAGACTTCTGGGTGCCCAAAAAATCAGAATAGATGTTGGTATAGGATTGGGTCGCTGCCTCCGGCAGGGTCGAAAAATGTTGTGTTTAGGTTGCGGTCTGTTAGGAGCATGGTAATTCCGGCAGCTAGGACTGGGAGTGAGAGTAGTAAAAGTACTGCTGTTACTAAAACTGATCATACAAATAATGGGGTTTGGTATTGATTTATTGTGGGGGGTTTTATACTGATGATTATAGTAATGAAATTAATTGCGCCTAGGATTGAGGAGACACCTGCCAGGTGAAGTGAGAAGATAGTTAAATCTACGGATGCTCCTGCATGGGCTAAATTTCCTGCTAGTGGGGGGTAGACTGTTCAGCCTGTGCCTGCTCCAGCTTCTACTATAGAGGATGCTAGGAGTAAGAGGAAGGAAGGGGGAAGAAGTCAGAAACTTATGTTATTTATACGGGGGAAAGCTATATCTGGGGCGCCAATTATTAGTGGGACAAGTCAGTTGCCGAAACCTCCGATCATGATGGGTATAACCATGAAGAAAATTATAACAAATGCGTGTGCAGTTACGACAACGTTGTAGATTTGGTCATCTCCTAGTAGGGTGCCTGGTTGTCCAAGTTCTGCACGGATGAGGATGCTTAAGCCTGTGCCAACTATTCCAGCTCAGGCACCGAATAGTAGGTACAGAGTGCCGATGTCTTTGTGGTTTGTTGAAAATAGTCAACGTGAAATGAACATAGGTAAAATGGCAGAGTTAAAGCATTAGACTGTAAATCTAAACACAGGGGTGTAATGCCTCTTTTTACCAAAGGTCTCGTGGTGAATATATTTCATGTTGAATTGCAAATTCAGAGTAGTAGATTAGTTCTGCCGAGGCTTATATGCCGCTTTTTTCTTGTGGTTGAAAATAGACTGAAGCCAGTTGGTTAGGGTATTTAGCTGTTAACTAAAATTTCGTGGGATTGAAGCCTACCAGTCTAGGGAGGACTTAGCTTAATTAAAGTGCTTGAGTTGCATTCAGGTGATGTGAGATGTAGTCTTGCAGTCCTTATTTCAGGGGTTAAGTGATCCAGTACTTGCTTAGAGCTTTGAAGGCTCTTGGTCTATAATTAACCTAAACCTCTAGTTTAGTGTTGCTAGTATAGGTGATATTGGAATGATGAAGATTGATAAGGTGATGAGAGTAGATATTATAGGGGTAGTTGTTTGTGGTTTGAGTTGTCATTTTATTTTTATGCTGTTGTTAGATGGGAATATTGTTAGAGAGGATGAGTAGATTAGGCGTATATAGAAGAATAGGTTTAGTAACGCTAAAATGGCTATAAGTGTGGGTATAATTAGTAGGCTGTTTTTTGTTATTTCTTGGATAATTATCCATTTTGGCAGAAATCCGGATAGGGGAGGTAATCCTCCTAGGGATATTAGTACTAGAGTTAGTAGGGTGGTTATTAATGGGGTACTGTTTCATATGTGTGATAGTGCTAGGATTGTTGTTGATGAGTGGTAAGATAGTAATATGAATATGGGGATTGTTATGATTAAATATATAATGAGGTTTAGTACAGTCAGTGTTGGGTTGAATATGATAATTGCGGTTATTCATCCTATGTGCGCGATTGATGAGTAGGCCATGATTTTGCATAGTTGTGTTTGATTAAGACCACCTCAGCCTCCAATTATAATTGAGAGGACAGCTATAGTGAGGATCAGTATGGTATTGATGAATGGGGAAATTTGGTACAGAATGGTAATTGGTGCTAGTTTTTGTCATGTTAGTAGGATTATTCCTTGGGGGAGTGGTACTCCTTGACACACTTCTGGGAGTCAGAAGTGGAATGGGCATAGTCCTAGCTTCATAGCTAGTGAGATAGTTATAATTGACAGTGCTAGTTGGTTATGAGTTTTTATAATGGTTCATTGGCCCGTATTAATTAGGTTTATGAGCACGGCTAGTATAAGAAGCATGGATGCTGTTGTCTGTACTAGAAAGTATTTTGTAGCAGCTTCAGTTGATCGTGGGTTTGCCTTTATTAATAGGATAGGGATTATAGCAAATATATTTAGTTCTAGGCCTATTCAGATTAAAAGTCAATGGGAGCTAAATATTGTAATTATAGTACCTGACAGTAGGGTTGTGGTAATTATTGTTAGAACTATTGGGTTTATTTAGTATGGGAAGGGTATAAACCAACATTTTCGGGGTATGGGCCCAATAGCTTAATTAGCTGACCTTACTAGTAGAATGTGGTGTAAGAATGGAAGCACGGAGAAGTTTGATTTCTCAGGTATAGGTTCAACTCCTATATTTCTAGAAATAAGAGGGCTATAACCTCTATTGTATACTCTATCAAAGTAGCTCTTTTATCAGACATATTTCTTATGTTTGTGGAGGGATGCTTGCTAGTGATATAGGTGATGATACATGTCATATAAACATTGCTAGTGTGAGGGGTAGAAAGTTTTTTCATAATAGGTGTATTAATTGGTCATAGCGGAATCGTGGGTAGGATGCGCGAATTCATAGGAATGTAATTGTTAGAATTAGTGTTTTTAGTACAAAATTGGCTGTGTAAATTTCTGGGATGAGTGGGGTGTGTAGTGCTCCTAGGAATAAAAGAGTTGTAAGGGTGTTTATTATTATGATATTGGCGTACTCAGCTAGGAAGAATAGGGCGACGGGTCCTGCTGCGTATTCTACGTTGAATCCAGATATTAGTTCGGACTCCCCTTCTGTTAGATCAAAGGGGGCTCGGTTGGTCTCAGCTAGTGTTGAGATAAATCATATTATGGCGAGTGGTCATGTTGGGATAATTAGCCATATGTGCTCTTGTGTTGTGATTAGATTTGTTAGTGTGAACGATCCTGATATTAGTAATACAGATAGGAGAATAATAGCTAAGGTTACTTCGTAGGATACGGTTTGTGCTACTGCTCGGAGAGCACCGATTAGGGCATACTTTGAATTTGATGCTCATCCTGATCATAGGATGGAGTATACTGCTAGGCTCGAGATTGCTAGAATGAATAGTACTCCTAGGTTTAGGTTAACAAGTGAGTGGGGTATTGGGAGTGGGATTCACATGGTTAATGCTAGTGCTAGTGCTAGTGTTGGTGCTACTGTAAATAGTAATTTTGATGATGTTAGTGGGCGTAGGGGTTCTTTGGTAAATAGTTTTACAGCATCTGCGATTGGTTGTAATAGGCCGTGTGGACCTACGATGTTTGGTCCTTTGTGTAGTTGCATGTATCCCAAGGTTTTTCGCTCAACTAGTGTGAGGAATGCCACTGCTAGTAAGACCGGGATAATTAAGCATGCAATGTTAATTATGAACATGTGTTAAGGAGAGGAGTTGAACCTCTGATTATAAAGGTTTAAGTTTTATGCATTTACCGGGCTCTGCCACCTTAACAAACCCTTGTATAGGGTTGTCTTTGTTGAGTTAACTAGATTTAGATGATTTCATCTATTTTGTCTTAAGGCTCTTAGTTTAAGTTGGCCTTACTTCTCTGGTCCTTTCGTACTGGGAGAAGTGAGTGTATAGATAGAAACCGACCTGAATTACTCCGGTCTGAACTCAGATCACGTAGGACTTTAATCGTTGAACAAGCGAACCAATAATAGCTGTTGCGCCATTTGGATGTCCTGATCCAACATCGAGGTCGTAAACCCTATTGTTGATATGGACTCTAAAATAGGATTGCGCTGTTATCCCTGGGGTAACTTGTTCCAGTGATCAATTTCTTGGATCAATTTATGGTAAATATTAACTTGACTTGTTAGGTCTGGTCATGAATCATTCGGAGGATTTTTTTTCTCCGAGGTCGCCCCAACCAAAATCTCTAGCCCAGTTTACTATATGTTGGCCCTGGTGGGTTAGTGGATTGTAATTGGGCTGGTAATTTAAGCTCCACAGGGTCTTCTCGTCTTATATGTTTATCCCCGCCTCTTCACGGGGAGGTCAATTTCACTGATTGGAAACAAGAGACAGTAAAACCCTCGTCAAGCCTTTCCTACTAGTCCTTAATTAAGGAACAAATGATTATGCTACCTTTGCACGGTCAGAATACCGCGGCCGTTGAACGCATGTCACTGGGCAGGCAGTGCCTCTAATAATTGTAATTCTAGAGGTGATGTTTTTGGTAAACAGGCGGGGTTTATGTTTGCCGAGTTCCTTTTGTTTCTTTTAATCTTTCCGTTATGCACTCCTGTGTTGGGCTAACAATGGGTATAACTATGGGATATTTTATGGGTAAGCTTAGTTTAATTGTTAACTATCAGTGAATTATTCGGTCTGATATAAACTTGTACGTGGAGAAGTATATTCTTGTTACTCATATCAACATTATTTCTTCTATTAGGATAGATTAGTCCAGTAGCGATTTAGGAGTTGTTGGTGTTTGTTGGTATTTATAGTTTTTGTTGTTGAGCTTAAATGCTTTCTTTATTGGTGGCTGCTCTTAAGCCTACTATGGAAGTGTATTTGGGGTACTCTCTAATTAAGGTTTTCCTGTGTCAATAGGGCTGTACCCCTATTACCCAGTTAGATTAGCCTGCCCCGGGCACCCTTTCCCTGGGATCTTTCCAGGCCTAGTGGACCATCTCACCCCTTAAACTGTAAGAAGTCAAGGGATGGAAGACCCAGTCTCCCCTGAGGGCTCAGGCAAAGGCCTACTTGACCTTCCAAGGGTGAGAACATCCTCCAACAAGAGGCATCCCAAAACCCCACTCTGCTGCACTTATTCATGTAATAAAAGAGTAAAGACAGAGAAACACTAGGAGGAAGAAGTCTGGGAGCCTTTCATTTCTTCCCCATGGTGGGAACCTCATCATATCCTTAAAGATACATTTTGTCCTTAATGCATAGGGTCAAAGGGAAAAGCTGACACTGAGTTTGAGAAATTTAGATAAGGAAAGTGAGCCAGATATAGAATTCATATTTGAATTAAAGAGTTTAGACTTTGTTTTGTAAACGATGAGAATAATTGAAATTTTTTAGTCAGAGGAATGACATGGTTAGAGCTGGACAATTGAGAGATTTGGCCGTAGTTTATGATGTTGGTTGGAGAAAGAGACATCTTGAAGGAGAGAAATGGATAAGAGGGTATTTCAGCAGTACAGACAAAAAAAAAATCACAGGGCCTGGAGCATTGGTGGGTGTAGGGATGGAAGATAAGATATAGGCATAAGACAACCCCCAACCCGGACCATTCCAGTCAATCCTAAAGAATACCTAGGACAATATATAAAATTCCACAAGGGTTCCATGTACTAGAGTAACTTTCTAGAAACCTACAACCTCCAGATGGGTTGCTGGTCCATATAAGTCCTGAAACCTAGCCCATCCTCTTCAAAACATCAGATAGTTCCATTTCTCTACCCCATATTAGTGACAGACACTTCCAATATCAAAAATTTAGAATTGCCACAGCCCAAACAACCCTAAAGAGAGGGATGGAAAGATCAAAGGTGATGGTGGAGTTATGCAGAGAAGACAGGTTTTAACAAATGAATATGAATGCTGGATCATTAAATTGATATCTGTTTTGGTCTCCAGTATTTTAGAGCAGCTAGAAGTAAAAACCTAAAATTGTGAAATTGTAACCCATGTCAAAGTATGAAATATGTTCTACAACTAATTGTGGTACTATGCTTTGAAATGTATAGCTTTTTTGTATATAAGTTATTTTTCATAAAAAAAGAAGGAAAAAAGTTGATTGTGATGATAAAAAAATATTTAAGCCCTCTAGCCTCCTATATTCAGCTAGAAGGAAAAATATGAGAGGATCATATGGTAGCTCATGACAAACTCTGGGATATGTTCTGTTGAAGAGTGCTTTGTAAACTATTGCTTTTTTATTTCTTTGCTTTGTATATATGCTATACTATACAATAAAAAAATTAGAAATAAAAAAAGACATGAGATATTATGAACACAGAATCTGTTGGACCTTTTGACCAGTAAGACCTGTCCTATGCAGGTGGAGGGCAGCTCAGTGATGACTTTGTGCTTCAAGCCAGGTGACCAGAGGATGGTGGGACACTGGTCCAGGAAAAAAAGACAGGAGGAACAGTGAACTTGGTATATTAGTTCTTTATCTAAGATAAAGTTTTTTTTATGTAAGATTAGTTCTTTATCTAAGAACTAAGGGTGCACATGAGAATCACTTGGGGGAGTTTTTAAAAACAAAACTCAAGGAGTCAATCATACAACTCATATGGAATGACAAGGGACCCCAAAGAGCTAACACCATCTTGAAAATGAAGAACAAAGTTGGAGGGCTCATATAGCCTGATTTCAAGATCTGCTACAAAGGTACAGTAATCAAAACAGGGTAATACTGGCATAAGGACAGATAAGCTGATGAAATAGAATTGGGAGTCAGAAACAAACCCACATATCTATGGCCAGTTGATTTTTCACAAGGGTGCCAAATCCACTCAATAGGGAAACAATAGTCTCTTCAACAAATGGTACTGGGAAAACTGGATATCCACGTGAAAGAGAATAAAGTGGAGCCCCAGTTCACACCAAATACAAAAATTACCTCAAAATGGATCAGTGGCCAAAGTATAAAGATAAAATCTGAAAACTCTTAGAAGAAAACATAAGAAAATCATCAGGACCCTTTAGTAGGCAGTGAATTCTCAGATATGACACTAAAAACATAAGCAACAAAAGAAAAAATGGATAAATTGAACTTCATCAAAATTAGAAATTTTTGTACCTCAAAGAACATTATCAAGGAAGTGAAAAGACAACCTACAGAAAGGGAGAAAATATTTAGAAATGTCCCTGGTAAGGGTTTAATATCTAGAATATATAAAGAACTCCAACAACTCAACAACAAAGAGACAAGCAGCTTATTAAAAAAAATAGGTAAATAGATATTCCTCCAAAGACAATATACAAATGACCTGGAAGCACATGGAAAGATGCTCAACATTATTAGCCATAAAAGAAATACCACAATGAGATACCACTCCAACCCACTAGGTTAGCTATTACCAAAACAGAACAAAACAAAACAAAAACAACAGAAAATAACAAGTGTGGGCAAAGATGTGGAGAAATAGGAACACTCATGCATTATTGATGGGAATGAAAAATGGTGCAGTCACTATGGAAAACAGTTTGGTGGTTCCTTAGAAACTTAAACATAGAATTACCATATGACCTGGCAATTCCATTACTAGGTATATACCCTAAAGAAATGAAAACAGATACCCAAACAGATATTTGTACACCAATATTTATAGCAGCATTATTCACCATAGCCAAAAGGTGGAAGCAACCCAAGTACCCATCAACAGAAGAATGGTTAAACAAAATGTGATGTGTTATTTTGGAATGTTATTAACTATAAAAATAAATGAAATTCTGTTACATGCTACAATATGAATGAACCTTGAAAACATCATGTTGAGTGAAGTAAACCAAACGCAAGAGGACAAACACTGTAGGATTTCACTTAACGAAAGTGAAATTTGCTAGAATAAGCAAATTCATTGGTAAAGAAAGTAAATTATAAGTTACCAGGGGCTGGGAGTGCGGGAGTAGGGAGTGTTTGCTCAGTTGGTACCGAGTTCCTGTGTGGGGTGATGAAGAAGTTTGATAATGGATGGTGGTGATGGCAGCAGAATACTGTGACTGTAATCAGCATCACTGAATTGTACCCATGAAAGTGGTTTAAATGGGAAATGTTGTTGTATACATGGTACTAAAATATTAAAAAAAAAAAAAAACCAAGGGAGCTTTTTGGTTATGGTGCAGTTGAGTATCTTTATTGTGGTGGTGAAGCTATGTGATAAAATTGCATAGAGCTAGTCACACTTCCCCAAATCAGTGCCTGTACAACTAGAGAAATGTGAACAAGCCCTGTGGATTGCACCAATGTCATTTCCCTGATTTTTATATTGTACTATAGTTGTGTGATATACTAACTTTAGAGGAGAATGAGTGAAGGGTACATGGACCTCCTTGTACAATCCTGTGCACTTTCCTGCAAATCCAAAATTATTTCAAAACATGACATTTAAACAAACAAAAAGGTTCTCCGAGAAGGTTCTGATTTGGTAGGTTTGAGGTGGACCCTAGGCATCTCGGTTTTGAAAAGCATTCTTGGTGATTCTGTTGGGCAATTACTGTTCTCTGGTTTGATGGGTAAGATGTAGCTTCCCTTTTGCACATCTGAGTTTCCAGTGCCTGGTGTGAAGGGAAGGAACTCTGCATCAGGTGTCTGCCACAGGTGCCAGGATCTGTTCTACCACTTACTGGATAAGTGAGCCTGGAAAAGTTTCTCCACCATTCAGAACCTCCGTTTCATCCTCTGTAAAGTGGGGCTGCTTGCCTCACCCGAGATGGTGGCCGTGAACTGAGCACCATTAGGGTGGCTCCATCCCACATTCTCTGGAGCCTGGCACATAGGATGGGAATGTGCCCCCGGCACTGCAGAACTGGAGAGGAAAAGGGGGAAATGTGGAGTGGTGTCTTGTGCACAGAGGAATCAAAGCCATTGATGTAGGAGAAAGTGTTGAAAGAGAAGAGGAAAAGACAAAAAAATAGAAGTGTGAGAGAATGCTGAGCGTAAGACATTTATGAGTCAGGAGGAAGAGGACGCACTGGTGAGAGAAGCAGCTGTTAGGAAAATCTGGAGCACAACACAGACTGCGGACAGAGAGAATTTTAGGAATAAGGAAGCTTGTTAGGGTTCTCTAGAGAAACAGAACCAACAGGAGAGATCTGTAAATAAGAGATTTATTAGGGTGTCTCACACAATCATGGGAATGGAAGAATCCAAATCTGTTGGGCAGGCTGTGAAGCTGGAGGCTCCAATGAAGGGCCTGAATGAACCACAAAGGAGAGGCTCATGGGCTGAAGAAGCAATGCAAGAGTCTCTCTTCTCCCTTCAAAGCCTTTAACGGATTGGATAATCTCCTTGTAGGGGGTACGTCTTAGTTGATTGCAGACGTAATCAACCACAGATGCAAGAGTGATGATTTAATCAACCAGCCACGAAATATCCTTGCAGCAACAGTCAGGCCAGTGCTTACCTGACCAGACAACTGAGCATAATTATTTGGTCAACTTGAAACCAGAATCTAACCATCACAGGACATCACCCATTTGTGGAGAGACAGGGCACCCCAGAAGAGGCTCTGGTAACCTCAGCAAGCGGCTTTAATGGAATATTGGAAGTAGGGGCTGCAGAAGTCAAATGAAAATGAAGAGCAAACATTGTGGGTAGGTTTTTCTCTTGGGGATTTTGACTGAGAATAATGAACTATAGCAGAAACTGGAGCGGTATTATGTTTTGTTTTCTTTTTTTAATATAATTTTTACCATAATCTACAGCAAGAAATACATTTACATGATCCAGAGTGACACACCTACTTATATGCATACACACACGGTTGAAAGAAAACTTTTATGAAACAATGCTTATTCTTGCAGTGTGCAAGACAC